>CAKKTC010000279.1:0-30000 GCA_920104205.1 Eupeodes latifasciatus
CAGTAACAGTAACAGTAACAGTAACAGTAACAGTAACAGTAACAGTAACAGTAACAGTAACAGTAACAGTAACAGTAACAGTAACAGTAACAGTAACAGTAACAGTAACAGTAACAGTAACAGTAACAGTAACAGTAACAGTAACAGTAACAGTAACAGTAACAGTAACAGTAACAGTAACAGTAACAGTAACAGTAACAGTAACAGTAACAGTAACAGTAACAGTAACAGTAACAGTAACAGTAACAGTAACAGTAACAGTAACAGTAACAGTAACAGTAACAGTAACAGTAACAGTAACAGTAACAGTAACAGTAACAGTAACAGTAACAGTAACAGTAACAGTAACAGTAACAGTAACAGTAACAGTAACAGTAACAGTAACAGTAACAGTAACAGTAACAGTAACAGTAACAGTAACAGTAACAGTAACAGTAACAGTAACAGTAACAGTAACAGTAACAGTAACAGTAACAGTAACAGTAACAGTAACAGTAACAGTAACAGTAACAGTAACAGTAACAGTAACAGTAACAGTAACAGTAACAGTAACAGTAACAGTAACAGTAACAGTAACAGTAACAGTAACAGTAACAGTAACAGTAACAGTAACAGTAACAGTAACAGTAACAGTAACAGTAACAGTAACAGTAACAGTAACAGTAACAGTAACAGTAACAGTAACAGTAACAGTAACAGTAACAGTAACAGTAACAGTAACAGTAACAGTAACAGTAACAGTAACAGTAACAGTAACAGTAACAGTAACAGTAACAGTAACAGTAACAGTAACAGTAACAGTAACAGTAACAGTAACAGTAACAGTAACAGTAACAGTAACAGTAACAGTAACAGTAACAGTAACAGTAACAGTAACAGTAACAGTAACAGTAACAGTAACAGTAACAGTAACAGTAACAGTAACAGTAACAGTAACAGTAACAGTAACAGTAACAGTAACAGTAACAGTAACAGTAACAGTAACAGTAACAGTAACAGTAACAGTAACAGTAACAGTAACAGTAACAGTAACAGTAACAGTAACAGTAACAGTAACAGTAACAGTAACAGTAACAGTAACAGTAACAGTAACAGTAACAGTAACAGTAACAGTAACAGTAACAGTAACAGTAACAGTAACAGTAACAGTAACAGTAACAGTAACAGTAACAGTAACAGTAACAGTAACAGTAACAGTAACAGTAACAGTAACAGTAACAGTAACAGTAACAGTAACAGTAACAGTAACAGTAACAGTAACAGTAACAGTAACAGTAACAGTAACAGTAACAGTAACAGTAACAGTAACAGTAACAGTAACAGTAACAGTAACAGTAACAGTAACAGTAACAGTAACAGTAACAGTAACAGTAACAGTAACAGTAACAGTAACAGTAACAGTAACAGTAACAGTAACAGTAACAGTAACAGTAACAGTAACAGTAACAGTAACAGTAACAGTAACAGTAACAGTAACAGTAACAGTAACAGTAACAGTAACAGTAACAGTAACAGTAACAGTAACAGTAACAGTAACAGTAACAGTAACAGTAACAGTAACAGTAACAGTAACAGTAACAGTAACAGTAACAGTAACAGTAACAGTAACAGTAACAGTAACAGTAACAGTAACAGTAACAGTAACAGTAACAGTAACAGTAACAGTAACAGTAACAGTAACAGTAACAGTAACAGTAACAGTAACAGTAACAGTAACAGTAACAGTAACAGTAACAGTAACAGTAACAGTAACAGTAACAGTAACAGTAACAGTAACAGTAACAGTAACAGTAACAGTAACAGTAACAGTAACAGTAACAGTAACAGTAACAGTAACAGTAACAGTAACAGTAACAGTAACAGTAACAGTAACAGTAACAGTAACAGTAACAGTAACAGTAACAGTAACAGTAACAGTAACAGTAACAGTAACAGTAACAGTAACAGTAACAGTAACAGTAACAGTAACAGTAACAGTAACAGTAACAGTAACAGTAACAGTAACAGTAACAGTAACAGTAACAGTAACAGTAACAGTAACAGTAACAGTAACAGTAACAGTAACAGTAACAGTAACAGTAACAGTAACAGTAACAGTAACAGTAACAGTAACAGTAACAGTAACAGTAACAGTAACAGTAACAGTAACAGTAACAGTAACAGTAACAGTAACAGTAACAGTAACAGTAACAGTAACAGTAACAGTAACAGTAACAGTAACAGTAACAGTAACAGTAACAGTAACAGTAACAGTAACAGTAACAGTAACAGTAACAGTAACAGTAACAGTAACAGTAACAGTAACAGTAACAGTAACAGTAACAGTAACAGTAACAGTAACAGTAACAGTAACAGTAACAGTAACAGTAACAGTAACAGTAACAGTAACAGTAACAGTAACAGTAACAGTAACAGTAACAGTAACAGTAACAGTAACAGTAACAGTAACAGTAACAGTAACAGTAACAGTAACAGTAACAGTAACAGTAACAGTAACAGTAACAGTAACAGTAACAGTAACAGTAACAGTAACAGTAACAGTAACAGTAACAGTAACAGTAACAGTAACAGTAACAGTAACAGTAACAGTAACAGTAACAGTAACAGTAACAGTAACAGTAACAGTAACAGTAACAGTAACAGTAACAGTAACAGTAACAGTAACAGTAACAGTAACAGTAACAGTAACAGTAACAGTAACAGTAACAGTAACAGTAACAGTAACAGTAACAGTAACAGTAACAGTAACAGTAACAGTAACAGTAACAGTAACAGTAACAGTAACAGTAACAGTAACAGTAACAGTAACAGTAACAGTAACAGTAACAGTAACAGTAACAGTAACAGTAACAGTAACAGTAACAGTAACAGTAACAGTAACAGTAACAGTAACAGTAACAGTAACAGTAACAGTAACAGTAACAGTAACAGTAACAGTAACAGTAACAGTAACAGTAACAGTAACAGTAACAGTAACAGTAACAGTAACAGTAACAGTAACACTAACAGTAACAGTAACAGTAACAGTAACAGTAACAGTAACAGTAACAGTAACAGTAACAGTAACAGTAACAGTAACAGTAACAGTAACAGTAACAGTAACAGTAACAGTAACAGTAACAGTAACAGTAACAGTAACAGTAACAGTAACAGTAACAGTAACAGTAACAGTAACAGTAACAGTAACAGTAACAGTAACAGTAACAGTAACAGTAACAGTAACAGTAACAGTAACAGTAACAGTAACAGTAACAGTAACAGTAACAGTAACAGTAACAGTAACAGTAACAGTAACAGTAACAGTAACAGTAACAGTAACAGTAACAGTAACAGTAACAGTAACAGTAACAGTAACAGTAACAGTAACAGTAACAGTAACAGTAACAGTAACAGTAACAGTAACAGTAACAGTAACAGTAACAGTAACAGTAACAGTAACAGTAACAGTAACAGTAACAGTAACAGTAACAGTAACAGTAACAGTAACAGTAACAGTAACAGTAACAGTAACAGTAACAGTAACAGTAACAGTAACAGTAACAGTAACAGTAACAGTAACAGTAACAGTAACAGTAACAGTAACAGTAACAGTAACAGTAACAGTAACAGTAACAGTAACAGTAACAGTAACAGTAACAGTAACAGTAACAGTAACAGTAACAGTAACAGTAACAGTAACAGTAACAGTAACAGTAACAGTAACAGTAACAGTAACAGTAACAGTAACAGTAACAGTAACAGTAACAGTAACAGTAACAGTAACAGTAACAGTAACAGTAACAGTAACAGTAACAGTAACAGTAACAGTAACAGTAACAGTAACAGTAACAGTAACAGTAACAGTAACAGTAACAGTAACAGTAACAGTAACAGTAACAGTAACAGTAACAGTAACAGTAACAGTAACAGTAACAGTAACAGTAACAGTAACAGTAACAGTAACAGTAACAGTAACAGTAACAGTAACAGTAACAGTAACAGTAACAGTAACAGTAACAGTAACAGTAACAGTAACAGTAACAGTAACAGTAACAGTAACAGTAACAGTAACAGTAACAGTAACAGTAACAGTAACAGTAACAGTAACAGTAACAGTAACAGTAACAGTAACAGTAACAGTAACAGTAACAGTAACAGTAACAGTAACAGTAACAGTAACAGTAACAGTAACAGTAACAGTAACAGTAACAGTAACAGTAACAGTAACAGTAACAGTAACAGTAACAGTAACAGTAACAGTAACAGTAACAGTAACAGTAACAGTAACAGTAACAGTAACAGTAACAGTAACAGTAACAGTAACAGTAACAGTAACAGTAACAGTAACAGTAACAGTAACAGTAACAGTAACAGTAACAGTAACAGTAACAGTAACAGTAACAGTAACAGTAACAGTAACAGTAACAGTAACAGTAACAGTAACAGTAACAGTAACAGTAACAGTAACAGTAACAGTAACAGTAACAGTAACAGTAACAGTAACAGTAACAGTAACAGTAACAGTAACAGTAACAGTAACAGTAACAGTAACAGTAACAGTAACAGTAACAGTAACAGTAACAGTAACAGTAACAGTAACAGTAACAGTAACAGTAACAGTAACAGTAACAGTAACAGTAACAGTAACAGTAACAGTAACAGTAACAGTAACAGTAACAGTAACAGTAACAGTAACAGTAACAGTAACAGTAACAGTAACAGTAACAGTAACAGTAACAGTAACAGTAACAGTAACAGTAACAGTAACAGTAACAGTAACAGTAACAGTAACAGTAACAGTAACAGTAACAGTAACAGTAACAGTAACAGTAACAGTAACAGTAACAGTAACAGTAACAGTAACAGTAACAGTAACAGTAACAGTAACAGTAACAGTAACAGTAACAGTAACAGTAACAGTAACAGTAACAGTAACAGTAACAGTAACAGTAACAGTAACAGTAACAGTAACAGTAACAGTAACAGTAACAGTAACAGTAACAGTAACAGTAACAGTAACAGTAACAGTAACAGTAACAGTAACAGTAACAGTAACAGTAACAGTAACAGTAACAGTAACAGTAACAGTAACAGTAACAGTAACAGTAACAGTAACAGTAACAGTAACAGTAACAGTAACAGTAACAGTAACAGTAACAGTAACAGTAACAGTAACAGTAACAGTAACAGTAACAGTAACAGTAACAGTAACAGTAACAGTAACAGTAACAGTAACAGTAACAGTAACAGTAACAGTAACAGTAACAGTAACAGTAACAGTAACAGTAACAGTAACAGTAACAGTAACAGTAACAGTAACAGTAACAGTAACAGTAACAGTAACAGTAACAGTAACAGTAACAGTAACAGTAACAGTAACAGTAACAGTAACAGTAACAGTAACAGTAACAGTAACAGTAACAGTAACAGTAACAGTAACAGTAACAGTAACAGTAACAGTAACAGTAACAGTAACAGTAACAGTAACAGTAACAGTAACAGTAACAGTAACAGTAACAGTAACAGTAACAGTAACAGTAACAGTAACAGTAACAGTAACAGTAACAGTAACAGTAACAGTAACAGTAACAGTAACAGTAACAGTAACAGTAACAGTAACAGTAACAGTAACAGTAACAGTAACAGTAACAGTAACAGTAACAGTAACAGTAACAGTAACAGTAACAGTAACAGTAACAGTAACAGTAACAGTAACAGTAACAGTAACAGTAACAGTAACAGTAACAGTAACAGTAACAGTAACAGTAACAGTAACAGTAACAGTAACAGTAACAGTAACAGTAACAGTAACAAAAACAAAATCAATAGCTTCAAATATTTATTGAGTGTACATACAAGTGAAAAAAAAATGTATGGGTGATTATCCAAAAGTTGGGTAACTTTTGAGGATATTTTGTTTACGATAGTTTTTAAATCAAACTTCTATAAATTCGGGTGTATATGATAGCTAATCTAATTAATATATTGTTCCCAATCGGGCCAGTCACTTTTTTGAGTACATTGTAAGATATTTAAAAATTTCAGAATTTGACTGCCAGAGGACTGACGAGTATACACAGTTTTGAAAGTATTATAATGAAATTTAATACAAATTAGTAAAAATCTCTTAGGATTTAATAATGATCACTTAAAATCACTTAGTAACAATTAAAAATAATTATTAATATGTAATACTAGGAGAAAATACTACATCAGTTTTCAAAACAGACTTTTGACATTTAACGTAACGTTATTCACTTATCTTTTACTACTTTCAAATAGTTTTACTAAATATTTCAAAGTAATCAACAAACAAAATCTAACAATATTCATCTTAAAAGTACTAATGATCAAGAAATGAAGAACAATAACAATTTACCTGACACAGAACTGACGCCACACTACTGACGAAAAAGACGAAATTTGAGATTATAATCTGGACTAATGTTTTTTTTGTAATTTCAAATATCAACAAACTACATTTTAACAAATCAAAGTCTAATACGAATAAATAAAAATAAACTTTAGATTAACAAAAAATAACGACTCACCATAAAACTGACGTGTTGACTGGCTAAGCACGTGTATAAACATAACCCAAACTCTGGTACAGTTATGGTGGCCGTCAAATTGTGCGACCCGCAACTAACTTTATTACCAAAATTAAAATTAAAAGTGGGATTTGACATTGAGTCGGCGATATTTCGCACGAATTTTAAATTTAAAATACACACAAGAAACTGACGAATAAAACTGAACACAAAATTTCTTATTTTTTTAAATGAAGTGGAGAACACTGCATTATGAAAGTTGTAGTATATATTAAACTATATACATCGCAGATTGTATTAATTTAATAAGTTTTCTCAAATCAATGATAATGTTTAATAGACAGTCACTTAATGGTTGGTTTTCAGGGTTGTGACATGCCAGAGGACTGACGTTTTAAGAACTAATTGTGTTTTTTTAATAACTTGTATTCAAAATGAAGAATTGAAATTGGGTGACTAAATAAAGGTCTTTCCATTGTTTTAAAATAAATTGCAATCTCAATAAAATATAATCAGACTTTGTATATATTGGTTGATGACATCGAGTTACCCAACTTTTGTATAATCACCCATATATAAAAACAAAAAAAACACTAAATCACGCCACCCTGGAGCAATTCAATAAAACAATAACAACAAGAAAACAACCAACATAAATATGATAAGCTAAGCACAGCATAGCACTCCCATACTGCTTTAAACAGGCCAGCTTTATTGGCACTAAGTGAAACCCAAGTTGGTGAGGATTCCGATTATGCTGAATTTTTTATTCATGGGTATAGCTTGGTGCCTTTATTCTTTTCCCACCATGGCCTCGTCATATACATTAGGAATGATATTGCTTATCAGCTCCTACCACAATATGGTCTTTGCACCATTTCTTTCTTTAATTTTATGTGGTTTAAATTTTCCATAAATAAGCAAACCATTCACTATTGCTTCCTTTATCGAAGCCCTAATTTAGACAGAGTATCAACTTCTCGTGAATTTGATGCTTTGTCTGATTCCATCCAAAGAATTGTTTCGTCCTATCCTCGCACTGAAATTGTTGTTTCGGAGATGTCAATGTACACAATTCTTCATGGCTTCAACATTCGGGCCAAACAACATCCGAAGGAGTGTGTGCTGAGATTTTCTCTGAGTTGAACCACCTAACTCAGCTGGTCAACGAGCCCACTCGGACGTGGTAGGTCGAGCAAAAAACACTCTTGACTTGTTTCTACCTCTGACCCTGGTAAGTACACTATTAGTGTTCTGAAAATTGTGTCATATCAGCAAATTTCTCGTGTCATAACTCTCCAGTTAAAAAAGAGCTCCTAAGAGAACCGTTTGGCAATACGAGAAATCCAATTGGGACGGTCTCAATAATTATTGTACTACGCGAATGTGGAATGCCTTACCACACTCTGTTTTTCCCAGTCGTTGCAATATTCAGGAACTCAAAACCAATGTGCACCGACGCCCCCTTTCAACCTCTCTCTCCTCTTCCTAGTGCTCACACTGTGTCTTTATATAATAAGGGTAGTAATATCCCCTTGAGTGTGCGCTTATTTAAAAAAAAAAAATTAATCCACTACTGAAAACTGGTAAAAAGTCTCAGTTTTGACTCAAATATCTCAGGAATAAATAATTTTACGCCCTCAAAATTACTTACTTTTATACAAAATATTTTAACCAATATTATGTAATGATTTCAATAAAATCGAACTGACAGTTTTTTTTATAAATAATAAAAACGTTCCAAAAATACTTCTAAGATTTGGTAAAAAATGACAGTATTTAATTTAAATTATTTGATTCTGCACAAAATACTGTTTTTGTATTTATTTGATTTTTAATTATTAAAAAAAATGTACTCTTTATTTGAAAATGATATTACTAATTGAGAGATAAATAAAAACCTAAAATTAATTATAACGTACAAGAAATTAAATTTTGAATAAAAGAAGATTAATATACTGATTTAACTACTTGAATAAAGCTTTACATAAAACAGCTTAAACTTAAGTCTTGGGATTGCATATCTATCTACCCTTTCAATAATATCTCTTAATACTAAAATAAACTTGTTTGAAAAGTTTTAAAATGTTAAACGTTCGTCGTAAAAACATCTTCTGAACATCTAACTGTGTAATTATCCAGCGATAGACATTACCTACTGAATGGCCTCAAGCTGGGATTACGACCAACCAACTACTTGTGCAACCAAGTTCACGCAACTAGGAAGGAACTGCAGAGATTTGTGAAAAAATGATTATTTAAAAAATACAAAATTATAAGGAGGAGAGCTTCAGCAAATGCACCTTAAAGGTGACACATTCACAAAATGTGTGGAAAGGATTTCAATCTTTTAACATTTTTGAGCTAATAAGAGCACATCCATTAATTTGTCAGGAAATGGTTTTCTTTAATTCAAGGAACCTTGTGTTTTCAACTGCTCAACATCGTCATCAAATGTAAAATTAACAATTTGAGTAAATTACAAACATAGTTTATTCCTAGAGCGAATACCAGTAGATGGAACAGCAAAGACAATAGAAACTATGTTTTTTTACTAGGTTGGTTATATAAAATTTATTACTGTTTTTAGTATTTATTCTTTGTTAACATTTTCCAAACCAAAACAATAAATCTCATTTTTTTTAAATCAACCTAAACACTTAATAATAAATAACACTTTTCTTCCCAGTTTTGTTAAAGTTTCGGTGAAAATCCCATTTAACGATGTGAATTATACAGCAATACACGATCTCCAACTTGGAATCCTGTCCTGTTTGCTCTTGTGTCGTACCTTGTCTTCATTCGATCAGATATTTCTTGGTCACGTCATTCAACTGTCTGTACTCAACACAAAACCTTGTACTTCCGTCCTTCTTTTTGAGTAGGACCACTGGTTGACGCCCAAGGACTCCTGAAATTCTCAATCAAACCATTCTTCTTCATGGTGGTAATTTTTTCCTCAACTTCACCTTGGGTCAATAATGGGTCTTTCATCTCCTGTATTTATTCGATACTGCACCATTTGTGTCCTTCGATATTTCCCGCTAGATGAGCGAAAATGTCGGCATTTCTTAAAAGACGAAAGTTACCGGTCTTCATTTTGTTGTTTCAAATATTCGGACAGTTGCAGAATCATCTCATTTTTGTATCCTGCTTCAGAAAGTTCTCGCTTACCTAATTTACTTTTCAGCTCATTAAATTAGAGCTCTTTCAGTTAATCGATCATTTTTCCCGAAATTCACTTAACAATAAGTTTTATTTCACTTTTCTGACAGCAATGTAATATTTTTACTTATTTTGTTAAATAAAACTTACTCTTTTTAGTTTTAATTCTTAAGTAAAATATTCAAACCAAACCAATAAATTTCAATTTGTAATCAACGCCAACATTTGTATTAATTTATTCAATCACACTTGTCTAAAAACACTTCTCACAATGCAATATGAAAACGTATGCTCACCATGAACATTCCCTTATGTATTCAAATTGTTTGTTTTCGAACCTAAGTCTCGAAAGTTCTAGTTGTGGATGCATTTTTTCATAATTTCAAAACCGCTATATTTTATTATTATACGTCTTTATAGACCCAAAACGGCTTTGTATTCTTAAGAAATTATTAGATTTGAACATTTTTGTTGGTATTCTAAATCAGTGCCTGCCTAAACACTTGCAATAGCGAAGAAGTCTTCCTCAAAATAACCAAAATAATGCAGGCGAATGTCTACAGTAGCCAAACAGCGGATAATCTCCTGGTCAAACTTATAGGTGAATTGCAAGTAGATGCTCTCATCATCAGCGAACAATACACCAACAAGAACCAACCAAATTGGACGTCAAACTCGCTTGGAACCGCTGCAATATTGATTCCAGAATTAAGGAAACTCACATCTGATGCTGAACATGGTCAATAGCTGTCTCGAGGAAGGTGTTTTCCCCAAGATTTTGCGAACAAAAATTACAAAAAAAAAAACACCTTATTGTTTCACACAAACAATTAAGTCAATTAACGAAAAATAAATTAAACATTAATTATAAAAACGACTTACACGTGAATGCATTTCGAACGCTTCGGTGGCGCTCATCATCAGCACTAACTCAATTGACACAAAACAATTATTAGTTTTTGTAAATCCAGAGCGAAGAAAAAACAGTTTAGATCTTTTGTAAGTAAAAACTATACAAGAGAGAACAAAAGTGATTTAATGTCTCCTCCATCCACATTCAAATTGTTGTTTTCTTTTTCGATGAAATAGCTTTCATAAGCATCAAGTCTATTAAAGTTGTTTACATTTTTTATTAATGTTATGATGTGCTCTTTCTCATCAGAACCATGACCTTCCACAATTACATGATCGGCAAAAGCCGATTGTTTTAGTTTTTTCTTTTTGATGCAATTGCAATGTTCTTTAAATCTTACATTCAAGTTTCTTTTTGTTTGTCCAATATAACGTCGTTTGCAAACTCCACATTCAATAGCGTAAATTCCCGATTTTTGTTCTTGGTCAACTTTATCTTTTGTAGATGCAAAAATGTTTTTTAGTTTTTGGCTATTAGAGAACACTGGTGAAATGTTATGTTGATTTAAACGGTTTTTAAATTTGTTCATTATTTCAGGGACATAATTAAAAACTTCTCTTTTCATTTCATTACTTGAATCCAAACAATTTTGCTTAAACAAAGTTGATTTTTCATTTTGGTACACTTTCATTGAATGCTTTTTTATAATGGAATCCACAAGAGTCTTGGAATAACCATTTAAACTAGCCACATCAAGTATGTACTCATATTCTTTTTTAAAATTTACTATAGATAGTGGAAGATTGACAATACGATGTGCCATAGAATGAAACGACGCGTGTTTATGGTGAATAGGGCAATAAGATGTGCAGAAAAGTATAAGATCTACTGCGTTAAATCTAATATACTCATATAAATCAAAAGATCGAAAATCTGTAAATAAATATAATAGGGCTATTGATTCAATTAAGAAGAAAAATTGTTATTTCGTTAAGGCAGATAAAGGAAACAAACTAGTTATATTAGATAAAGATGATTATGACAAAAGAATGAAAAAGTTAATTGAAGAAGGAAATTATCAAAAAGTTAAGAAAAATCCCTTGCCAAAAATGATAGATGAAGTGAATAGCCTAAGAAAAGAAATAAGTGATGTATTTAATAACAAAAAATTGCAGTTTTCGTTAATTGTACCCAACCCAAAAGTTGCTCGTATTCACGGTTTGCCAAAAATTCACAAGCCGGGAAATTCTTTACGACCCATAATTCCGAGCATAGATACTGCGTGTAGCAAAGTGGCTAAGTGGTTGGTACGGGAAATGAGTTGTTTAAATCCCATTAAAAGTGCGTCGGTGAAAAATTCCCTACAGTTTTGTAAAAATATACAAAACCTAGTTTTAAAACCGGGTGAAAAGATGTTTTCGTATGATGTTGTGTCTCTTTTTCCGAGTGTGCCTGTTGATGAAGCTATTAAGGCATTAGATGATTATCTTATAGAAAATAATGTGCCAAGTGAAAAAAGATCTGTTTATACAAAAGCTGCCAACATGTGTATGAACCATAGTTTTTTCCAGTTTCGCAGTGAATATTTTAAGTCAACAAAAGGTACAAGTATTGGTAACCCACTAAGCCCTTTCATTGCTGAAATTTATATGGCAAAGCTTGAAATGAAATTGAAAGCTGAAGGTAGTTTACCAGAAGTTTTTTATCGGTATGTGGATGACATTTTTACAATTTTAAAAGAGTCAGAAAGTGATAACTTTTTAAATCTTTTAAATAATCAATGCGAATCAATAAAATTCACAAGTGAAAAAGAAGTGGATAAAAAACTAGCCTTTTTAGACTTAGAACTGACAAGAAAGTTGGACAAAATTGATGTGGCAATATACCATAAGCCAACTAGTACAAAAAGAATAATACCTAGTGATTCTTATTGCCCTATTCACCATAAACACGCGTCGTTTCATTCTATGGCACATCGTATTGTCAATCTTCCACTATCTATAGTAAATTTTTAAAAAAGAATATGAGTACATACTTGATGTGGCTAGTTTAAATGGTTATTCCAAGACTCTTGTGGATTCCATTATAAAAAAGCATTCAATGAAAGTGTACCAAAATGAAAAATCAACTTTGTTTAAGCAAAATTGTTTGGATTCAAGTAATGAAATGAAAAGAGAAGTTTTTAATTATGTCCCTGAAATAATGAACAAATTTAAAAACCGTTTAAATCAACATAACATTTCACCAGTGTTCTCTAATAGCCAAAAACTAAAAAACATTTTTGCATCTACAAAAGATAAAGTTGACCAAGAACAAAAATCGGGAATTTACGCTATTGAATGTGGAGTTTGCAAACGACGTTATATTGGACAAACAAAAAGAAACTTGAATGTAAGATTTAAAGAACATTGCAATTGCATCAAAAAGAAAAAACTAAAACAATCGGCTTTTGCCGATCATGTAATTGTGGAAGGTCATGGTTCTGATGAGAAAGAGCACATCATAACATTAATAAAAAATGTAAACAACTTTAATAGACTTGATGCTTATGAAAGCTATTTCATCGAAAAAGAAAACAACAATTTGAATGTGGATGGAGGAGACATTAAATCACTTTTGTTCTCTCTTGTATAGTTTTTACTTACAAAAGATCTAAACTGTTTTTTCTTCGCTCTGGATTTACAAAAACTAATAATTGTTTTGTGTCAATTGAGTTAGTGCTGATGATGAGCGCCACCGAAGCGTTCGAAATGCATTCACGTGTAAGTCGTTTTTATAATTAATGTTTAATTTATTTTTCGTTAATTGACTTAATTGTTTGTGTGAAACAATAAGGTGTTTTTTTTGTAATTTTTGTTCGCAAAGTTATATGTTTCCACGAAGTTCGGATATAATGTCGTTTTTGACAAAAATGTTTGATTTTTCCCCAAGAATTTGAAAAAACAACGTCTGGTACTTATAAGCAAAGGAAAAGGAGACCCGGATTCCCCATCGGCATACAGACCTCTGTGCTTGCTAGACACCGGGGGAAACTCTTTGAAAAGCTACTGAAACCACGGCTGATCGCGGCAGTACAAACATCAGGTGACTTGTCATCTACAATTGGAGCCATTAAAGAAGTAATGAACGCTGCCCAAATTGCTCAACAGGGAAATCAGTACTCGAAAAAGATTGTTCTGCTGGCAACACTAGACGTACGCAACGCTTTCAACTCGGCCAGGTAAAGTGACATCCTGAATGCGCCAACGGACCAACGACCAAACGGATGTGGGAGTGGAAGCGGCATCCGAGGAACAAAACAGATCACACGTGTGTTGATGGTTAATTGTCCAACTATTTAAATTTTGTGTGGAAGTTATTCCCAATAGCCAGAACAGCCTTCTCAGTATCGATTAAACTGACCATTAAATGGAAGAACCCCGGGATGAACTTTCTTAACAGAGCACGCATTTTTATAATAAGATTATTATTTTTAAGCTATGTGCGTTTGTAAGTCGTATCATGGTTAGATTTTATACCATAAAACACGAAAAGTTAAAAAGGAAATAGCAAAATAATCACCCTTCATAAAATTCATAAACAATAAAATAAAAAAATAAGTAAATGATATGAACTCTTGGCTCACAAAAAGCAACAACGTCGTTCTTCGTGGACCCTAGAAACTATTTCAGCAGAGGTAATTTTATAAAAATAAAAAAGAGGCTGGGATGCAACCTACACTGATAACTTTGCATCCCGTCTGTCGATTTGTCTTGCTTAAAAGTTTGTAGGTTTTCGTGTTTTGTGAAAAAAGTTGTCAGTTGAAATATTATTAAAAACTTTAAAATTATCAACAATGTTTTGCATATAAGGAAATAGTTTGATTTCGAACATATACAAATTGGATGAATGAAACTAATTTGAAGTAAATTTCTTCAATTGTTCACGAGATATCGAGAACCGAACATCAATGTTTACCAAATTTGCGTAATATTTTTTGTTGATTTTATTTTTTTATAAAAAAACGGACTTTTGGATTTTTGTAAATAAATTACTGAATGTTGAAAACAATATTTTCTGTGAGATAAAATAAGTTTGAACCCAATATTTTTAATTTTTGAAAAGATATTTGAGTCGAAAATCAATGTTTACCAACTTTTAGTAATCCTTTTTTTTTAGGTTTTATTGTTTTCAAAAATACTGTCAATTCGATTTTTTCTCAAAATTTTACCGAATGTTTAAAACAATATTTTTTATAAAATAAAACTAATTTGAAGCCTATGCTTTTGAGTCGAAAATCAATTTTTACGAACTGTTAGTAATGCTTTCTTAGGTTTTTATTTTTTGTTAAAAAACTGTCAATTCGATTTTTCCGAAAATTTTACTGAATGTTGAAAACAATATTTTTTTACACTTCAGAATTTTCAGAAAGTAGTTAGCTTATAGCAAGCTTCAAACTACGATCAGAGGCTCATCATAAGTGCATGTGTCAGTTGTTAGTCAGATAATAATACAATTAAAGCCTAACACACTCACAAAATACAAAACATAATTAACATTTAACATGAATTATTACAGAACAACAAAAAATAAAATAAAGACGTTTACGATAGTGGAGCACTGGTTCTAAACAATGATTTTAATCCCACCTTATTTAAATTTAAATCTATCGATGAACAGTTTAAGTTATATAAAATGCTCATTCAACTTAAAGCTTCATTCTTCCCATAGTTAGTTCTATTGAAGTCAATATGTATAAAATCCAATGAACGTAGGTGATGAGTTCCGCCTCGGTAATTCAAATGTACACAAGATAGCAAATAAGGTGCATCAATTTCACCATTAATGAGTTGATGAAAAAATACTAAGTCATTATTAACACGCCTTCCCAAGGAAGACCCTTTAGGGCAAAGAGAATGAAATTATGTTGAATTGATTCAATACGTTTTCTATAAATTTCGTAATAAGGAGTCCATACTTGCGATGCATATTCAAGATGAGGACGAACATGGCAATTGTACAAAGAAAAAGTAACATAGGGATCATTGAACTCCTTTGCCCAGCGTTTTATAAAACCAAGCATATAACTTGCCTTATTGACAATAAAATTAATGTGATGTGTAAACTCTAAGTTGTAACAGAAATAAATACCTAAATTTTTAAATGTGGATGCCGCGTCTCCAGTTTTTGCTGTGATATACAATAATCAAATACACTAACGATTCGCTTTTTAGTAAAAGTTATCGTCTGGAATTTTAAAGGGTTGAGGGCAAGGCTATTTTTCCCACACCAAAATGTGAAACTATCAATGTCGGCTTGTAAAAGAATACGACCATGGGTGGACTTTATAATTTTAAAAAATTTCATGTCATCAGCAAAAATGAGAACTTCACTTGAGCGTAGAGATGACGATACAGTCAACTTCATAACCTTGTTCTAAAGCGTTTGAACATATGTTTCAGAATGTGAGGAGATTAGTAACGGTTGATCTTTTTTTCACAAAACCATGTTGCTGTTCGCAAATGAGATTTTTACTTAAAAATGCTACACTTTCACAAACAACTTGTTCAAACAATTTAGGAATGCAAGAAAGCTTTGCAATGGGCCTGTAGTTTGTTATATCCACCTTGTTACCTTTCTTGAAAATTGATGTTAGAAATGACTTCTTCCATGTACTGGGAAATTTGCCTGTTTTAAGAAAAAGTTTAAATAAGAACGTAAGGGGTTCGACTAATGCATTACTACACTTTTTTAATACTATCGGGGGAATACCATCAGGAACGGCTGAGCAGTCATCATTCAACGCGAATAAAAGATCAAGGACCGTACTCTGTAGCACAGGGATGGACTACAGCTAGTTTGCGAAAAGGAGTGAAGATTATTAAAATATACTTCATCAACTTCTTGAGGGCTATTAACAAATGACTCACGGAAATTTGTTGCGAAAGCGTTACAGATATCAACAGTTTTATCTAACGAAAGGTTCTTGTAAGTGAAGTTAACTGGAAAGCCATCTGATTTTTTCTTTAAGTTTACAAGTTTCCAACATTTTTTAGGATTCTCCTTCAAAGAGGTGCCCATATTAGTAACATAACTAGCGTATAAAAAATTAGAAAGAGACTTAAATTCATTAAAGAATTCAACATAAACAGAGAAGTTGATTGGAGACAGAGTTTTGAGATAAGTCTTCCATGCCTTATTTCTTTTGTTACGAAGTAAACGTAAACGCAATTCTTTCGTGTACCAAGGGTGGCTAAAGTTTGCATTTCTTGATTTCTTAAAAGGTAGATTTTTTTCTTAACAATTATTAAGGATCTTATAAAAAATTGAAACTGCTTCGTCAATATTAGAAAATGCTAAAGTATCAGCAATTCCAGAAATGGTTAAATCTTCAGACAACAACTGGAAATTAGCTCTTCTGAAGTCAAAATTATATAAGCAATCAAAGGAATTACTGTGTTCAGTAAGGTGATTACTTAAGTCAAGAAAAATGTCCAAAGGGGGTGATATTTATCAATATTAGTAATTCCTGATCTAGATTCTAGAACAAGAGTACTAATAGCGTTAGAAGAAAATACTAAATCGAGAATTCGATTTTTTGTGTTTTTAATACAGCTTGTTTGCTGTAAGTCAGTAAGAAGGATTTTATCGAGAAAAGATAGTTCCAATTGTGAAGAAGAGAAGAGGCTTCAAGGCAAGATTCGTCTTCCGATGGAATCCAGTCAATGTGTGGAAAATTAAAGTTTTGAAAAGATATTTGAGTCGAAAATCAATTTTTACCAACTTCTATTATTTTTTTTTGTAGGTTTTTATTTTTTGTAAGAAAACTTTCAATTCGATTTTTCTCAAAATTTTTCCGAATGTTGAAAACAATATTTTTTATAAGATAAAATCAGTTGGAAGCCATTATCTCAAATTTTTGAAAAGATACTTGAGTCGAAAATCAATTTTACCAACTTTGAGTAATGTTTTTTTAGGTTTTTATTTTTTATACAAAAAACTGTCAATTCGATTTTTCTCAAAATTTTACCAGATGTTAAAAACGTTATTCGTCGTTGCACAAAATTGTTTTGGAGATAAAATCATTTTTTGTTCATAAAATTTTCGAGGTGACAAATATTTTGTTTTCAGTTTTTTTTTTGATTTATAAAAAAACCGTTAATTGGAATTTGTTTAGTATCGCGTTACAATATATAAATTTAATTTAAGTCTCTAGCGATATTGGTTCGTGAGATATTTAGGTTAACCAAAATTATCACCTTTTTTTTGATTGCTATGGTAAAACCACCCACGCAATTTTTTTGGTAGTCGTTTCTGCATCTTTCTGCATTATTATCTGTATAACAAAATTTATTTGAAGTCTTTGCTTAAATATGCTAAAAGCAGTTATACATTCAAGATAAGGAAACTTGTAAAAAATCCTTACAACCTTTTGCCAAGTATTGATACAAGACTTCTGTCTATGTCTCAACATAAGATGTAAAATCAAATCGGTGGAAACGGCGCTACACACCTTAGTACACACCATCGTCCCCTTCGTTATAGAATGTTCACTATGGTTGTCTTCCTTGACATCGAAGGTGTTTTTAACATTTAATTGTGGCTAGCAGAATAATTAACTCAAAACTTGGCGACTCTTCTGCTAGAAGATTCGTTAGCAGATGGACGCAAGGTAGTGTTCTATCCCCTCTCCTTTGGAACCTGGGGGTAAACGAAAACCTAACTGGTCTGGATGTGGAAGGTTTCAGAGTGATTGCCATTGCGAATGACGTTGCTATAGCGGTTTCAGGAGAGCATCTTAACGCCCTAAAAGAACTGTTTCAAAACGCCTTAGATAAACTAATACTTTGGGCTGATTGGTGTGGACTGGGCGTTAACCCACATAAAGCTGATTTAGTCATATTTTAATTATTTAATTTATTTAAATATTTAATTTATATTAAAGGTATCCAATCAAAGTTATCGTCAATTACACTTTGGTAATTAGGCCGATTTTACTGTACGGTGTAGAAGTATGGCGGATTGCTTAAGAAAAAGCTATACACCGCGACAAACTAAATAAAGTCCAACGTTCAGCTTGCCTATTTATAAGCGGATCACTTCGCACGGCCCCATCTGCGGCACTGTATGCCCTACTCTACCTAACACCCCATGATTTACTATACCATTGCCCACTTCGTAATTCAGAATCAATTCCAAAACACAGCAAACAGACTACATCCAACTGCAAATCAACAAAATATTCCAGTTTTCTAAACCTTGGAAGACGAGTCAATCCACTTTTACGCAGAAGGATCGAAAAGAAATGAAGGGGTTGGTGGAGGTGTGTACTCTGAATGACTGAAATTAAGTCCCTCATTCCGCCTTCCCAATTATTGTAGCGTGTTTCAGCCAGAACTTTTTGCGATGAAAGAAGTCTTGTCCTGGCTTAAAGAAAACGTAATATCAACATCTGATATCCATATTTTTTCAGATAGTCAGGCCGCTATCAAATCTCTGGACTCTATCTTTACAAACTCTTTAACAGTTCATAATGGAGATTAACAGTTTAATATTCACCTATTCTGGTTGCCGGGCCATAGAGACATTCCAGGAAATTGTAAGGCAGATGGACTCGCCAGAAAGGGTACAATACAAACCATTCTACCACGTTTGGCTCATGCTGGCATACCAATCGCTGCCTGTAAACTATTGCTAATGCCAACGCTATGAAGAAGGCAAACATCAGGGGGAATAACATCACCACGTGTCAGGTCACATAAGATATCTGGCCTACAATAGATTTAAGGCACAAAAGGTGCTTGCTTTCTTTAAGCAGATCGCATTTAAGCTCGATAATAGGTGTCATAACCGAGTACTGTCTGATAGAAAAGCACGTCACGCGAAGAGGCGTATTCTCAAATGACTTGCAGAAGCTGTACGGGTAAGGAAGAAGAGGAAACAGTTCTTTACCTTCTCTGTACATGCCCTGCTCTAGCTCAAAAACGCAAGACCTACCTACGAGAATTCTTCTATAACGATCTAAACGATCTCAATCATATTAGCATAATCAGTCTTTCACGTTTCGTAACGGAGTCAAACTGGTTTCATTGACCTCAAGATTCATGAGGTATCACAATGGGGTATTAAATTGGCCTAAAAGTGTCCTACCTCATCACGGACAGCCACTTTAACCTAGCCTAAATTAACCTATTCATGGCAGAATCAACCAAGAAAACTACTGCAAATACAATTTTCTGAAAATGAAAACAGAGAAGACAAAAATGTGAAAACTGGAAATACGGCACAGCGGATCTTGAAAGTGCGGATTTTGGTTCAGAGGCATAATTGGACCATTTTTCTTCGAAAATGAGCAAGGACTGGCCGTTACAGTGACACGGATTGTGAAAAGGCAGGCAAAAATTATTCGGATGGCTCAAGGTGTTTCGAAAGTTTGGTGGTCAATATTTTAAAGGATTATATATTCAGACAAATAAAATCTTCAAACAAATCTGCAAGGACAAAAAGAAAACATAATCATAATTTGCGCGAAAGAAATTATTTTCACAACGAAAATGTGATGGAAATTATATCGTCTATTTTCAAAATGAGAGGAGAGCTTATTCGTCTTAATTATATCCCCCACCGTCCTGACTTAGGTACCAATTTACTGTAACCTTTGCAACCTATCGGAGAGAGAAGATGTCATGCCTTTCATTGGAAGATGCCCTATTTTGAAAGAAATACGAAGAAGTTATCTTGGAAGTAACACGTTATCGGAAGAAGAAGTCTTAGCACATCTCAACTGTGAAAACAATTTAAAGCAACTTTTTTATTTTTATAAATATGCTATGAGCTATCGCAATCAAATTATCAATGAAGAGTTTTAACAACATAACAAATTTGTATTTTTTTTTTTTTTTTACCACAAATATTTTTATTATTATTATGTTCTAACAAATAGAAACAAACTTTATACTAAATGTTTATTTTAATGTCAATCAGGCAGACGGCAAAGCCATGCTTATCGATTTTTTGTAAAATAATTTGTAATATAAACAAGAACAGAAACAATAAAAATCAATCTAATCTAATCTAATCTAATCAGTCAATGTCGATCGTTATCGGGCCATGTTGAACGAATTTTTGTTCACAAAAGGAGGAGGAGGATTTTGGCAACCAAAATCTTTGATATTAAAAATGGTCTTCAACAGGGAGCGGTTAACTCGCCGATCTTATTCAGCATTTACACCAGTGATCTGATAGCAAGTCTGACTCAGGCAATAGCGTACGCCGACGACCTAATTGCGTACAGAACGGCGCCAAAAATTGAGGTTATCAAGACACTTTTGCAGGGTGACTTCGACAAGATTCAGCAATATTGCGATGACTGGAAGTTGAAAATCAACATTCAGAAATGCGAAACTATTCTGTTCAGGACTCCGCTGTATGGAGCCTCAAGGGATACGAGAAAGAACTGGAAAAATCTAGTGATCGTTGGACCAAATCGACAGCCACTGGCGAATAAAAGTGTAGTAAAGTACCTTGGCATCTGGTTGGATCAGTACTTGTATTTCGACAGACATATGTGTGCTGCTCTGGCCAGAGCTAGGGGAGCCTTTGCCCAGACAAAACGGTTGTTTTTTAGCAGCCGTCTTGACAGCAGGGTGAAGGTGATTTGCTACATGGCCCTTATCCGGCCGATGATTGCCTATGGGTGCCCGGTATGGTTCAACGTTGCCCCATCTCAAATGGAAAAGATTCGGGTGTTTGAGAGACAATGTCTGCGGCGTTGCCTTGGATTACACAGAACACCAGAGTCGGAGTACAAACATTACTATTCCAACCAGGTTCTATACAACAGAGCCAACATAAACAGAATATATAATTTCTTGCTGAAGCTTGGTAGGGGTCACATTGCGAGAGCAATGTCGTCGACTAACAGCTTAATTTTTAGGGCTTACTACCCCAACAATGAGTACTACGAAAGTGCACGTTTAAGTGGCAACATTCCGCCCGAAGCTTTTCTCTATTTAGACAATCGAGGGCTGATACAGGATAGGGAGGCGGTTCCGCTAATCTACCACGTCAGCCGTAAAACTGTAGATAGGCGACTCCTTTACAGTCGAGACGTCCTCGCACTGGACGGAGCCGAGTGCCTTCGGTTCAGTAGGACTGTTTCCGATAGGGACCGAAGAGATAGGGTGAGGCAGGAGAACCAGTTTTGGTGGCTTCAAATTGAGAATGTCATTTAAAGTTGTCTAGGGCGTTTGGTCTTGGCCGGCTTACATAGGTTTAAGGATTAGGTTAGGGACAGTCAGGGTGGCACCAACAAAAATTATATTAAAAAAAAAACACAAAAAAAAACACACAAAAAAACAAACAAAAAAAAACACAAAAAAACACACAAAAAAAAGCTTACTGTGGCTGTTCTAGTTTTTAAGTAGTTTTAAGTAGTTTTAAGTAGTTTTAAGTAGTTTTAAGTAGTTTTAAGTAGTTTTAAGTAGTTTTAAGTATTTTTAAGTAGTATTATTGGTTTTCGTTAGTTTTAAGTAGCTTAAGTATTATAATGGGTTTCGGTTTTTTTTTTTTTTTTTTAAGTTTTAAGTTTTATATAAAATAAAAAATAATGATAAAGATACCAAGTTTTCTTTTAAATTTTCTTGGTTTTAAATTAAGTTCTTGTTATTTAGTATTAAATTTGTTCTTAGGCCGAAAGGCAGTAGATATAAGATAATGGATTAACTTAGAGCACCCGCATAGGGCCAGTAAGATATTTTTTAAGTTTTTGAAATTTAAGCTAGTTTTTTTAAGAATTTTTGTCTAGCTTTAAGTTAGCTTTAAGATTTTGATAAAATAAAAAAAAAAAAAAAAAAAAAAAGGATTTTGGCAACATTTGTTTTCAACAGGACGGCGGCGGCGCTACGTGCCAACACAGCCGAAGCTACACTCGATGTTTTTATAGCGTTTTCAAAAAAAAAGTTATTTGGCGGAACCTTTATTTTGAGAACAAAGAAGAATATTGACTTAAAATTTTTTACCTTACGCCAAATGTTGTAATTAATATTTTGGTTGACTTTTAGAAAAATCAGCACACTGTGACAGATTGGAAGATATCAGCTCGTATAACAGTTTTATTTTGTATAAGCATTGGGAAAATGTTGGATCCAATTATTACGTATAGCTAAATCTAAGAGAAAATAATATTGCTATAACTATGAGTCAATCAAATGAGTATTGAAAATATTAAAAGAACTCAGACTACAAAATTAATTTAATCTGCTTCCTATTGCCACACCGCTTTAAGCACTCTTTCGCTAGATATGGATTGCTCTAATGAAAACTGCTTTGAGGGTTCTATTTCTTACCCTCTGGTATTCTTTACAATTCAAAATGCGTTGTTTCAACAAATGGGTTTATTGACAACATTACTTATTCGAAATTAGCTTATTGCTAATGCCACTACCGACCGATGGCTCTCTGAATCTCAATAAGTTTTTAAATGACTTCTTTTAAAGCTGACATTTACCTAGTTGTCATTTCGTGAAAGACGAATAATGTATCTGTGCTAAAATATGCTTAATTTAACAAGAGGACCTTTTAAACAATTTTGAAATGTTTCAATAAAGTACGTAATAAGAATTAAAAAAAAAATATTTTCGTTCATAATGTATTTATGTAGTGTTGAATGTCTTTTGAAAACCTCTTAAATGCAAGCACTTTAACTTTGCTCTTTAGATTATTCATAACACGTTACCCCTACTTAGGTTAGGTTAGGTTGAAGTGGCTGTCCAAGATGGAAACGGACACACTTAGGCCAGTTTGATGGCCCATTGTGATACCACATGAATCTTGAGGTTTCTTCCTAAGCTCAATGGAACCAGTTTGAGACTCTTACGAAACGTGAGAGGCTGCTTATGCCGATATGATTTAGATCGTTTAGATCGTTAAAGAAGAATTCTCCTAGGTAATTCTTGCGTTTTCGAGCCAGAGCAGGGCATGTGCAGAGAAGATGAAGAACTGTTTCTTCCTCTTCCTCGTCCATACAGCTTCTGCAGAAGTCATTTGAGAATACGCCTAATCTCATGGCGTGCTTTCCTATTAGACAGTGTCCGGTTATGACACCTATTATCGAGCTTATATGCGATCTGCTTAGAGAGAGCAAGCACCTTGAACGTTTTAAATCCAGTGTTGGCCAGATGTTTTTAGTGACTTGACACGTGGTGATGTTGTTCCACCTGGTGCCTGCCCTCCTCACAGCGTCTTGCATTAGCAACAGTTTACAAGTAGCGATTGGTATGCCAGTACGTGCCAAACGTGGTAGAATGGGCTGTACTGTACCGTTCCTGGCGAGTTCATCTGCCTTACAGTTACCTGGAATGTCTCTATGGCCCGGCACCCAGCAAAGGTGAATATTAAACTGTTGTGCCATCTCCATTAGAGATGATCGACAATTCTGGACTGTTATAGAGTTTGTAGAGACAGAATCCAGAGATTTAATAGCGGCCTGGCTATCTGAGAAAATACGGATATCAGATGTCGATATCACGTTTTCTTTAAGCCAGGACAAGACTTCTTTTATCGCCAAAAGTTCCGCCTGGAACACGCTACAATGATTGGGAAGGCGGAATGAGAGACTTAATTTCAGTCGTTCAGAGTACACACCTCCACCAACCCCTTCTTTTGTTTTTGATCCATCTGTATAGAAGTGGATTGACTCGTCTTCCAGGAATGTCCTATCCTCCCAAAAAGATCTGGGAGGTATAGAAATCTGGAAATTTCTGTCGAATTGTAGTTGGGGGATGGTGTAGTCTGTGTGCTTTGGGATTGATTCTAAATAACTAAGAATAACGGAGTGGCCAATGTTATTGTTAGTCCACTGCGACGAAGCTTTGAGGCGAATAGCAGAACTTGCAGCTATTTGTTTGCTAAAGATGTCAAGAGGTGTTAGGTAGAGTAAGGTGTCCAGTGCCGCTGATGGGGTCGTGCGAAGCGATCCACTTATACATAGGCAAGCTGAACGTTGGACTTTATTTACTTTATCTCGGTTTATACCTTTTTCTAAAGCAGTCCACCATACTGCCACACCGTACATTAAAATCGGTCTGATTACCGATGTGTATAGCCAATGCGTGATTATGGGTTGCAAGCCCCATTTATTACCGATGGCTTTTTTGCAAGAAAAGAGAGCTACAGTAGCTTTTTTGACTCTTTCCTCTACGTTGCGTTTCCAATTTAGTTTTTTATCTAAGACAAGACCCAGGTATTCAGCCTCGTCTGAGAATTTTAATTGGATTCCTTTAATATGGGGAGGGTTGACAAATGGAATTTTGTATCTCCTCGAAAATAAGACCAAATCGGTTTTGTGTGGGTTAACACCCAGTCCACACCGATCAGCCCAAAGTATTAGTATATCTAAGGCATTTTGTAAGAGTTCTTTTAACGTGTTAAGATGCTTTCCTGAAACTGCTATAGCAACGTCGTCCGCATAGGCTATCACTCTGAAACCCTCCGCATCCAGACCAGTTAGGATTTCATTCACCACTAGGTTCCAGAGGAGAGGGGATAGAACACCACCTTGCGGTGTCCCTCTACTAACGAATCGCCTGCCAGAAGAGTTGCCCAGTTTTGAGTTAATTATTCTGCTAGTAAGCATTAAATGAATTAACTCCCGAAGCGAACTCTCTACATTAAGAGATGTTAGTACAGATGTGATTGCAGATGTGTCCACGTTGTTAAAGGCACCTTCGATGTCAAGGAAAGCAACCATAGTGAACTCTTTATGATGGAGGGAATATTCGACGGTGCGTACTAAGGTATGTAGCGCTGTTTCCACCGATTTACCTTTACAGTAGGCGTGTTGAGACGAAGACAGAAGTCTTGTATCAATACTTGCCCTTAAATGGATATCAATCAATCTTTCTAAGGTCTTAAGAAGGAATGATGATAGACTTATAGGTCGTAGATCTTTAGGGTTGACTTGCGAGCATTTACCTGCCTTGGGTATAAAAACAACTTTAACTTCTCGCCATGCCGAGGGAACATGGAGCAGGTAAAGACAGCTGGTAAAAATTGCCTCAAGGATTGGTGCAATTATGTCAGAAGTCTTCTGTAGCTCGGCTGGTGTTATTCCATCTGGTCCTGCAGATTTAAATGGTTTGAAGCTGTTGAGAGTCCATTGTAGCTTGTCCCTTGTAATCAGACCTTGTGGATATGTAGTATTGGGACTTGAACGTATATAACCGTTGCAAGTCTCGGTAAGAGAACTTCCAGGAAAATGAGTATCCAGTAGTAAGTTCAGCGATTCATTACTTGAATTTGTCCAGGAGCCGTCTGCATTTTTCAAGCAGCTTGGCATCGCTGGATTAGTTGATAGAATTTTCCGTAACCTAGAGGCTTCAGAAGTTTCTTCTATAGTGCCACAGAAGGATCGCCAAGAAGATCGTTTAGATTTCCTTAGTGCCTTCTTGTAAATTCTTAGGGATTCTTTGTAAGAATCCCAGTGAGAGGCTAGTCTTGCGGCTTTGGCTCGGTTAAACAGTTTCCTGCATTCTTTCCTGAGCGAGTCAAGCTCTGAGGCCCACCATTGTGGTTTCCTCTTTCCTCTTATGTGTATAAGTGGACAAGCAATTTCTAGCGATCTGTTCATAGCTGAGGTAAGGTCATTGACTTTATTGTCAAGTTCATTAGCGTTAGAGGAAGGACAAGATAGTCCAGGTTTTAGTAAACTCTGTAATGAGTTCCTGTATGAGGCCCAATCAGTTTTCCGATAATTTCGAAAAGTCAATGGACTCGGGTTATCATCCACATTGATATTGAACTGGATATATCTATGATCAGAGAACGAGTGTTCTTTGGATACTTTCCAGTCCAAGATCATATGGTGTATAGTATCTGAGACAAGAGTTATGTCTAGGACTTCTTGTCGAGTTTTAGTTATGAAGGTTGGCTCATTCCCAACATTACTTACTAAGAGGTTAGTACCAAGAATATAATCAAAAGAGACTCACCTCTGTCATTGATATTGGTACTTCCCCATACCGTATGAAGAGCGTTGACATCGCTCCCAATAATTAGGCGGATCCTTTGCCTTTCCGCTTCAGCGACGATCTTCTCCAGGGTTTTTCCAGGGAGAGGGCCAAGGTGGTCATGGCCAAGATACGCCGACACTATCCAGAAACTTCCCTTGGTTGTTTCCAGCCTAGCTACGGTGGTATCTTTGTCACTGAAATGATGGAGTAAAAATACATTAATGCTACGTTTCACTAGTATGCAAGATCTAGGTTCACCTCTATCTGTCACACACAGTGTGGAGTATCCAGGAGTCCTGAGTCCACGAACAACGGATCTCACAATCCATGGCTCTTGGATCAGGACAATGTCTTCCCAGTTTCTCGCCAGCCGGAGAAGAAGTGAGGCCGAGGCCTTTACGGAGTGCTGGAGATTACTCTGTACTAACTGCAGCATTTTGGCTACAATTAGGCAGATCAACCTCCACCACAGTTTTGTTCTGATCCTCTGAGTCTGAGGATGAACCCAAGAGTTCGTCCTCACACAAAAGGATCATGTTGAGGTCGTCCTCAGTCTCCATTAAGGATGGACTGTCTACGACTTTTGTAGAGGGTGGGGTCGCTATTGGAGAGGGCATTGGTGCATCGTCACCTTCAGTTAAGAGAGAAGACGATGTCCCAGGCCCACCAACCGCTAGTTCACCCTCGGTTGTTTTTGGAGGCCCGCTTTCCGCGTTAACCTCATCTTTTTTATAGACTCGAATTTTAATGGTTTCGAAGCCATAGTTTATCGAGCCCTCGTTTATGGCTAGAGGAGCCAAAGATTCCTTATTGAGTACCAAAATGGCGCTCCTATAAAGATTCTTTACCTCCTCTAGCTTGGCTATCTTCCAGTTGTGCGTCGGAAGGGACGGGTTGCAAACTCTGATCATCTCGAGAATTTCATCGATACCGGCAGGTTCCATTGGGATCCAAATGCGGGCTCTAGGTCTGCTAGGAATGTCTTCCTTAGCGACTACCTCGAGCTTCGCACCTGGCCAAACTTCACCTAACCGGCTGACAGCGAGCTTATACAATTCACAAGACCTCTGATCGCCACAAACCATGAGTTTTACGTGGCCTTGATGCCAACCCCCATCGCTTATGGAAGGAAGTGGTCCTGGAAGCTCCCTCAAAATGCTTAAAAAGCCACCCTAGAGCTTAACCTTGACCAACTGCCAACGATCAGCAGATATTGTTCCATCATCATCACTCCTGTCAATGACCGCAACCACGACTTTGCCCTTCGCGACGTCACTGAAACTGGCTTTCTTGATGGGATTGAGGGGAGTGCTGGTGTTGTGCACCCGAGGCCGTTTTGGTGTCGGTACGGCCCCCTCGAGAGACCTTTCTCGTTTGGACGTAGAGTCCTTACTGGTCTTAGTTGTAGCAAGTATGCTTTTTGCCCATTCGACGCTAGCGGTTTGCTGCGGTGTCCTTTCAGCCCCCGATGATGCACCAGAGGCCTTCAGGATTTTCGCCGCTTGCCGCCTTTGCCTATATTGGCTTTTCGAGAGTTTCCCCTTTCTCTCCTTAGTAGTGGTAGGGCCATTTTTCACAACCCTGCCACTACTGAAATTAGGTATCACTACCTTCCTATCCTCGTTGCTGCCAGCTGCAGAGGAGGATCCATGGTTAGCCACTTCTCCCTTCTCTGTGCTGGCCGCAAGAGATACGGCAACAGGCTTTGACGCCAAATTGCCGCCCGGTCCTGAAGAGATACCGGTCTCATCATCCTTTAAATTTTTGTTTTTGTTTTTTGTTTTTTCAATTTTAATCTCACGAGTTGCGAAGAAAAGAGGTCCGTCTGCACAGAGATTCGCATGTACTACTTAACTTCGTAAAAAAATCTTATTAACGTCATTCGTTGAGATTTATTCAATCAAGCAATACATTACGATGGTAAAAAAGTCAAAAAAAGTGGGTCCCGCGATTCTGTTCGTCTGTCTGTCTGTCTATCTACGCCCCTATATCCAAACCAAAAGGGCGTTTCTTAATTTTTTTTTAAGATCAAAAATAACCCCATTCAAATTTTGTATACAAAAATTAAAAAAATTCAAATTTTTATCAAATTTTCTCTAATTCTTCCTTCAATAAAAAAAAATATATTTTTGCCAAAAGGGCACCCCAATAGAACCATTATTTTGTTTCTAGATTTTTCCATTAACTTATGAACCGATAATTTATTTCTCCTTTATTATTTAATAAAGATTTGATATTCAACAAAATATCAATTTTTTTGGATTTTTCGCTATCTCAAAAACTACGAAAATCAAATATAAAATGCATACAATACTGTTCTTAATAAACTAAAAAAAAACAAGTACATGGTTAAATTTTAATTTATTGATACTGAAGTTCGTGCGGCCTAGTCATGTATTTAATTTGTTAAAGCTTTACGTGCTTTATGTTCGGAAAACATAACATCAAACACATATTTTTTGGTTCCCTTTGTTTTTGAATAATTAACTTTTTTGTGATGAAATTTGTTTTCATTTTTAATATTATTATTGCATCGTTTTTTATTTTTACATATTATTATTTTAGTTTTTTATTTTACTATGTGTTAACTTCGCTTTAACTGAATAAGCATACACCTTTCCTAAGGCATGTGGTAGATTTTTTCCAAACCTTTTGATGCTTACTGGTTGTTTAAGATAATGACAAAATAAATTTTGAGTTCAAGCGGAGTGTCTAATTCTTTTACGCACACTCGGAAGATGTTAATCTTTAAACTTTAATTTAAATAAAATAAATTATATTGAATCAAATAAAAAGTGATGTTAAATTTTAAAATATAAATCGTGTATGTTAATTCTAAAATATTTTAGATTAAAATTAGCAGTTGTAAAGGGGGCATTCTATAACAAGCGGGATAAAAATTAAAAAATATAGTCTTGGAAACGGATGAATAATATTTTTTTGAACATTTATATTTTTTTCTTATTCATACAGATTTTGAGCCATTTCTTTGTCGATATTTGATACCAAGCTTCTTTGTGTTAAGTCTTGGTCAGAAAATAATAATAACATTTGATTAAGAAAAAATAAATATGTCACTCATTTGCTTGAAGGCTGTAGTAAAGCAAAAAATCCTATTTTAAAAGAAACCAATTTTATTAGTGAACTAGTAATATATTTTAATTATATCTATTAAGGGCAATCGACAACAACTAGTAATAAAAGTTTCCTTCTTGAACAATGTAATACAATTGAGATAATGTCACTTTTATGAGTAAACAAGTAAAAGTATATTTGATAGTAATATGAAATTTTTACAAATTAACATCATCATGAAGCCACAAATTGTATGAAGGTAATGAAAAACTTGTGTTTTTTTGAGTTATCACAGTCTTCAAGTAAATGACTGCTATGCACAAATTGAATGTACTACAACTAAACAAAACAGCTAATGATATAAAATAATTGCTTTAAAAACTATAAT
>CAKKTC010000280.1:0-17500 GCA_920104205.1 Eupeodes latifasciatus
GTCATCTCATTTTTGTATGGGAAATTTCGTTTCGCATCAGCAGCGTACTAGGCTTTAGGATAAGTAGAGCACAAACAAAAATAGGGTAATGTTGTAGCGGATTGGGAACGCGACAGGATTTAGGGAGGGAGGCACACAAAGGACACTATACACTTTGATGATGATGATGATGATGATGATGATGATGATGATGATGATGATGATGATGATGATGATGATGATGATGATGATGATGATGATGATGATGATGATGATGATGATGATGATGATGATGATGATGATGATGATGATGATGATGATGATGATGATGATGATGATGATGATGATGATGATGATGATGATGATGATGATGATGATGATGATGATGATGATGATGATGATGATGATGATGATGATGATGATGATGATGATGATGATGATGATGATGATGATGATGATGATGATGATGATGATGATGATGATGATGATGATGATGATGATGATGATGATGATGATGATGATGATGATGATGATGATGATGATGATGATGATGATGATGATGATGATGATGATGATGATGATGATGATGATGATGATGATGATGATGATGATGATGATGATGATGATGATGATGATGATGATGATGATGATGATGATGATGATGATGATGATGATGATGATGATGATGATGATGATGATGATGATGATGATGATGATGATGATGATGATGATGATGATGATGATGATGATGATGATGATGATGATGATGATGATGATGATGATGATGATGATGATGATGATGATGATGATGATGATGATGATGATGATGATGATGATGATGATGATGATGATGATGATGATGATGATGATGATGATGATGATGATGATGATGATGATGATGATGATGATGATGATGATGATGATGATGATGATGATGATGATGATGATGATGATGATGATGATGATGATGATGATGATGATGATGATGATGATGATGATGATGATGATGATGATGATGATGATGATGATGATGATGATGATGATGATGATGATGATGATGATGATGATGATGATGATGATGATGATGATGATGATGATGATGATGATGATGATGATGATGATGATGATGATGATGATGATGATGATGATGATGATGATGATGATGATGATGATGATGATGATGATGATGATGATGATGATGATGATGATGATGATGATGATGATGATGATGATGATGATGATGATGATGATGATGATGATGATGATGATGATGATGATGATGATGATGATGATGATGATGATGATGATGATGATGATGATGATGATGATGATGATGATGATGATGATGATGATGATGATGATGATGATGATGATGATGATGATGATGATGATGATGATGATGATGATGATGATGATGATGATGATGATGATGATGATGATGATGATGATGATGATGATGATGATGATGATGATGATGATGATGATGATGATGATGATGATGATGATGATGATGATGATGATGATGATGATGATGATGATGATGATGATGATGATGATGATGATGATGATGATGATGATGATGATGATGATGATGATGATGATGATGATGATGATGATGATGATGATGATGATGATGATGATGATGATGATGATGATGATGATGATGATGATGATGATGATGATGATGATGATGATGATGATGATGATGATGATGATGATGATGATGATGATGATGATGATGATGATGATGATGATGATGATGATGATGATGATGATGATGATGATGATGATGATGATGATGATGATGATGATGATGATGATGATGATGATGATGATGATGATGATGATGATGATGATGATGATGATGATGATGATGATGATGATGATGATGATGATGATGATGATGATGATGATGATGATGATGATGATGATGATGATGATGATGATGATGATGATGATGATGATGATGATGATGATGATGATGATGATGATGATGATGATGATGATGATGATGATGATGATGATGATGATGATGATGATGATGATGATGATGATGATGATGATGATGATGATGATGATGATGATGATGATGATGATGATGATGATGATGATGATGATGATGATGATGATGATGATGATGATGATGATGATGATGATGATGATGATGATGATGATGATGATGATGATGATGATGATGATGATGATGATGATGATGATGATGATGATGATGATGATGATGATGATGATGATGATGATGATGATGATGATGATGATGATGATGATGATGATGATGATGATGATGATGATGATGATGATGATGATGATGATGATGATGATGATGATGATGATGATGATGATGATGATGATGATGATGATGATGATGATGATGATGATGATGATGATGATGATGATGATGATGATGATGATGATGATGATGATGATGATGATGATGATGATGATGATGATGATGATGATGATGATGATGATGATGATGATGATGATGATGATGATGATGATGATGATGATGATGATGATGATGATGATGATGATGATGATGATGATGATGATGATGATGATGATGATGATGATGATGATGATGATGATGATGATGATGATGATGATGATGATGATGATGATGATGATGATGATGATGATGATGATGATGATGATGATGATGATGATGATGATGATGATGATGATGATGATGATGATGATGATGATGATGATGATGATGATGATGATGATGATGATGATGATGATGATGATGATGATGATGATGATGATGATGATGATGATGATGATGATGATGATGATGATGATGATGATGATGATGATGATGATGATGATGATGATGATGATGATGATGATGATGATGATGATGATGATGATGATGATGATGATGATGATGATGATGATGATGATGATGATGCAGATGATGATGATGATGATGATGATGATGATGATGATGATGATGATGATGATGATGATGATGATGATGATGATGATGATGATGATGATGATGATGATGATGATGATGATGATGATGATGATGATGATGATGATGATGATGATGATGATGATGATGATGATGATGATGATGATGATGATGATGATGATGATGATGATGATGATGATGATGATGATGATGATGATGATGATGATGATGATGATGATGATGATGATGATGATGATGATGATGATGATGATGATGATGATGATGATGATGATGATGATGATGATGATGATGATGATGATGATGATGATGATGATGATGATGATGATGATGATGATGATGATGATGATGATGATGATGATGATGATGATGATGATGATGATGATGATGATGATGATGATGATGATGATGATGATGATGATGATGATGATGATGATGATGATGATGATGATGATGATGATGATGATGATGATGATGATGATGATGATGATGATGATGATGATGATGATGATGATGATGATGATGATGATGATGATGATGATGATGATGATGATGATGATGATGATGATGATGATGATGATGATGATGATGATGATGATGATGATGATGATGATGATGATGATGATGATGATGATGATGATGATGATGATGATGATGATGATGATGATGATGATGATGATGATGATGATGATGATGATGATGATGATGATGATGATGATGATGATGATGATGATGATGATGATGATGATGATGATGATGATGATGATGATGATGATGATGATGATGATGATGATGATGATGATGATGATGATGATGATGATGATGATGATGATGATGATGATGATGATGATGATGATGATGATGATGATGATGATGATGATGATGATGATGATGATGATGATGATGATGATGATGATGATGATGATGATGATGATGATGATGATGATGATGATGATGATGATGATGATGATGATGATGATGATGATGATGATGATGATGATGATGATGATGATGATGATGATGATGATGATGATGATGATGATGATGATGATGATGATGATGATGATGATGATGATGATGATGATGATGATGATGATGATGATGATGATGATGATGATGATGATGATGATGATGATGATGATGATGATGATGATGATGATGATGATGATGATGATGATGATGATGATGATGATGATGATGATGATGATGATGATGATGATGATGATGATGATGATGATGATGATGATGATGATGATGATGATGATGATGATGATGATGATGATGATGATGATGATGATGATGATGATGATGATGATGATGATGATGATGATGATGATGATGATGATGATGATGATGATGATGATGATGATGATGATGATGATGATGATGATGATGATGATGATGATGATGATGATGATGATGATGATGATGATGATGATGATGATGATGATGATGATGATGATGATGATGATGATGATGATGATGATGATGATGATGATGATGATGATGATGATGATGATGATGATGATGATGATGATGATGATGATGATGATGATGATGATGATGATGATGATGATGATGATGATGATGATGATGATGATGATGATGATGATGATGATGATGATGATGATGATGATGATGATGATGATGATGATGATGATGATGATGATGATGATGATGATGATGATGATGATGATGATGATGATGATGATGATGATGATGATGATGATGATGATGATGATGATGATGATGATGATGATGATGATGATGATGATGATGATGATGATGATGATGATGATGATGATGATGATGATGATGATGATGATGATGATGATGATGATGATGATGATGATGATGATGATGATGATGATGATGATGATGATGATGATGATGATGATGATGATGATGATGATGATGATGATGATGATGATGATGATGATGATGATGATGATGATGATGATGATGATGATGATGATGATGATGATGATGATGATGATGATGATGATGATGATGATGATGATGATGATGATGATGATGATGATGATGATGATGATGATGATGATGATGATGATGATGATGATGATGATGATGATGATGATGATGATGATGATGATGATGATGATGATGATGATGATGATGATGATGATGATGATGATGATGATGATGATGATGATGATGATGATGATGATGATGATGATGATGATGATGATGATGATGATGATGATGATGATGATGATGATGATGATGATGATGATGATGATGATGATGATGATGATGATGATGATGATGATGATGATGATGATGATGATGATGATGATGATGATGATGATGATGATGATGATGATGATGATGATGATGATGATGATGATGATGATGATGATGATGATGATGATGATGATGATGATGATGATGATGATGATGATGATGATGATGATGATGATGATGATGATGATGATGATGATGATGATGATGATGATGATGATGATGATGATGATGATGATGATGATGATGATGATGATGATGATGATGATGATGATGATGATGATGATGATGATGATGATGATGATGATGATGATGATGATGATGATGATGATGATGATGATGATGATGATGATGATGATGATGATGATGATGATGATGATGATGATGATGATGATGATGATGATGATGATGATGATGATGATGATGATGATGATGATGATGATGATGATGATGATGATGATGATGATGATGATGATGATGATGATGATGATGATGATGATGATGATGATGATGATGATGATGATGATGATGATGATGATGATGATGATGATGATGATGATGATGATGATGATGATGATGATGATGATGATGATGATGATGATGATGATGATGATGATGATGATGATGATGATGATGATGATGATGATGATGATGATGATGATGATGATGATGATGATGATGATGATGATGATGATGATGATGATGATGATGATGATGATGATGATGATGATGATGATGATGATGATGATGATGATGATGATGATGATGATGATGATGATGATGATGATGATGATGATGATGATGATGATGATGATGATGATGATGATGATGATGATGATGATGATGATGATGATGATGATGATGATGATGATGATGATGATGATGATGATGATGATGATGATGATGATGATGATGATGATGATGATGATGATGATGATGATGATGATGATGATGATGATGATGATGATGATGATGATGATGATGATGATGATGATGATGATGATGATGATGATGATGATGATGATGATGATGATGATGATGATGATGATGATGATGATGATGATGATGATGATGATGATGATGATGATGATGATGATGATGATGATGATGATGATGATGATGATGATGATGATGATGATGATGATGATGATGATGATGATGATGATGATGATGATGATGATGATGATGATGATGATGATGATGATGATGATGATGATGATGATGATGATGATGATGATGATGATGATGATGATGATGATGATGATGATGATGATGATGATGATGATGATGATGATGATGATGATGATGATGATGATGATGATGATGATGATGATGATGATGATGATGATGATGATGATGATGATGATGATGATGATGATGATGATGATGATGATGATGATGATGATGATGATGATGATGATGATGATGATGATGATGATGATGATGATGATGATGATGATGATGATGATGATGATGATGATGATGATGATGATGATGATGATGATGATGATGATGATGATGATGATGATGATGATGATGATGATGATGATGATGATGATGATGATGATGATGATGATGATGATGATGATGATGATGATGATGATGATGATGATGATGATGATGATGATGATGATGATGATGATGATGATGATGATGATGATGATGATGATGATGATGATGATGATGATGATGATGATGATGATGATGATGATGATGATGATGATGATGATGATGATGATGATGATGATGATGATGATGATGATGATGATGATGATGATGATGATGATGATGATGATGATGATGATGATGATGATGATGATGATGATGATGATGATGATGATGATGATGATGATGATGATGATGATGATGATGATGATGATGATGATGATGATGATGATGATGATGATGATGATGATGATGATGATGATGATGATGATGATGATGATGATGATGATGATGATGATGATGATGATGATGATGATGATGATGATGATGATGATGATGATGATGATGATGATGATGATGATGATGATGATGATGATGATGATGATGATGATGATGATGATGATGATGATGATGATGATGATGATGATGATGATGATGATGATGATGATGATGATGATGATGATGATGATGATGATGATGATGATGATGATGATGATGATGATGATGATGATGATGATGATGATGATGATGATGATGATGATGATGATGATGATGATGATGATGATGATGATGATGATGATGATGATGATGATGATGATGATGATGATGATGATGATGATGATGATGATGATGATGATGATGATGATGATGATGATGATGATGATGATGATGATGATGATGATGATGATGATGATGATGATGATGATGATGATGATGATGATGATGATGATGATGATGATGATGATGATGATGATGATGATGATGATGATGATGATGATGATGATGATGATGATGATGATGATGATGATGATGATGATGATGATGATGATGATGATGATGATGATGATGATGATGATGATGATGATGATGATGATGATGATGATGATGATGATGATGATGATGATGATGATGATGATGATGATGATGATGATGATGATGATGATGATGATGATGATGATGATGATGATGATGATGATGATGATGATGATGATGATGATGATGATGATGATGATGATGATGATGATGATGATGATGATGATGATGATGATGATGATGATGATGATGATGATGATGATGATGATGATGATGATGATGATGATGATGATGATGATGATGATGATGATGATGATGATGATGATGATGATGATGATGATGATGATGATGATGATGATGATGATGATGATGATGATGATGATGATGATGATGATGATGATGATGATGATGATGATGATGATGATGATGATGATGATGATGATGATGATGATGATGATGATGATGATGATGATGATGATGATGATGATGATGATGATGATGATGATGATGATGATGATGATGATGATGATGATGATGATGATGATGATGATGATGATGATGATGATGATGATGATGATGATGATGATGATGATGATGATGATGATGATGATGATGATGATGATGATGATGATGATGATGATGATGATGATGATGATGATGATGATGATGATGATGATGATGATGATGATGATGATGATGATGATGATGATGATGATGATGATGATGATGATGATGATGATGATGATGATGATGATGATGATGATGATGATGATGATGATGATGATGATGATGATGATGATGATGATGATGATGATGATGATGATGATGATGATGATGATGATGATGATGATGATGATGATGATGATGATGATGATGATGATGATGATGATGATGATGATGATGATGATGATGATGATGATGATGATGATGATGATGATGATGATGATGATGATGATGATGATGATGATGATGATGATGATGATGATGATGATGATGATGATGATGATGATGATGATGATGATGATGATGATGATGATGATGATGATGATGATGATGATGATGATGATGATGATGATGATGATGATGATGATGATGATGATGATGATGATGATGATGATGATGATGATGATGATGATGATGATGATGATGATGATGATGATGATGATGATGATGATGATGATGATGATGATGATGATGATGATGATGATGATGATGATGATGATGATGATGATGATGATGATGATGATGATGATGATGATGATGATGATGATGATGATGATGATGATGATGATGATGATGATGATGATGATGATGATGATGATGATGATGATGATGATGATGATGATGATGATGATGATGATGATGATGATGATGATGATGATGATGATGATGATGATGATGATGATGATGATGATGATGATGATGATGATGATGATGATGATGATGATGATGATGATGATGATGATGATGATGATGATGATGATGATGATGATGATGATGATGATGATGATGATGATGATGATGATGATGATGATGATGATGATGATGATGATGATGATGATGATGATGATGATGATGATGATGATGATGATGATGATGATGATGATGATGATGATGATGATGATGATGATGATGATGATGATGATGATGATGATGATGATGATGATGATGATGATGATGATGATGATGATGATGATGATGATGATGATGATGATGATGATGATGATGATGATGATGATGATGATGATGATGATGATGATGATGATGATGATGATGATGATGATGATGATGATGATGATGATGATGATGATGATGATGATGATGATGATGATGATGATGATGATGATGATGATGATGATGATGATGATGATGATGATGATGATGATGATGATGATGATGATGATGATGATGATGATGATGATGATGATGATGATGATGATGATGATGATGATGATGATGATGATGATGATGATGATGATGATGATGATGATGATGATGATGATGATGATGATGATGATGATGATGATGATGATGATGATGATGATGATGATGATGATGATGATGATGATGATGATGATGATGATGATGATGATGATGATGATGATGATGATGATGATGATGATGATGATGATGATGATGATGATGATGATGATGATGATGATGATGATGATGATGATGATGATGATGATGATGATGATGATGATGATGATGATGATGATGATGATGATGATGATGATGATGATGATGATGATGATGATGATGATGATGATGATGATGATGATGATGATGATGATGATGATGATGATGATGATGATGATGATGATGATGATGATGATGATGATGATGATGATGATGATGATGATGATGATGATGATGATGATGATGATGATGATGATGATGATGATGATGATGATGATGATGATGATGATGATGATGATGATGATGATGATGATGATGATGATGATGATGATGATGATGATGATGATGATGATGATGATGATGATGATGATGATGATGATGATGATGATGATGATGATGATGATGATGATGATGATGATGATGATGATGATGATGATGATGATGATGATGATGATGATGATGATGATGATGATGATGATGATGATGATGATGATGATGATGATGATGATGATGATGATGATGATGATGATGATGATGATGATGATGATGATGATGATGATGCTGATGATGATGATGATGATGATGATGATGATGATGATGATGATGATGATGATGATGATGATGATGATGATGATGATGATGATGATGATGATGATGATGATGATGATGATGATGATGATGATGATGATGATGATGATGATGATGATGATGATGATGATGATGATGATGATGATGATGATGATGATGATGATGATGATGATGATGATGATGATGATGATGATGATGATGATGATGATGATGATGATGATGATGATGATGATGATGATGATAATAATAACACAATAATATTGTTGCAAGTGCCCATCGTTAAAAAACATGCTCACACAAGTCTTGATCTTACAAACATAAAATTTAATTGCTCAACCTAATTGCCTCCCTATAACCGATGCATTTGACTCATTACCCAGTTGACATTGCCTTTTAGCTCGCACACACAAAAAGAAAAATTGTCACAAGAGCCGATCTTCAATTCATTGCTGCTCACACAAATTACCATGACAAGTAGCATCCATGAAACTCGAACTTAATCAGATTGGTTCACATTTTGCCCACAGCCTGTCTAGCAGAGACACAAACCCAATTAATTTAGCCGAGACACATTATAGCCCAAAATAAACGTTATGCCCCACCTTCCCTTACCTTACCACCATTACACCCCTAGCTACAGGCACTAGAGGCTGATCCTGGCAGCAGGAAGGTGAGTGGGTCCAGGCAACGGCAGCTTGGCATGCTTTGAAAAGCACGAGCTAGCTCGGTGGAGGGGGGTTCTTGCTACCGCTGTACTGGACGGTGTTACGACTTCATGCCTACAAAAAAAAATCGAGAAAGGAGAATGATAGGGACCCGAAATGTCCAGCTATATGAGGGGGAGTGATCTCTATAGAGGGGTGAGGGTCGGTGATGGTATTGACCCTCGGAGAATTTGCCCCGCCCATGTATCTAGAAGATACCACCTTGACTACTGCAACCTCCATTTCAATGCAGTAGTCCCTTCACTCAAACTTGCACCCACCTATGCATACCTTACTCTCTTATTCTTCCATCACCTCCACCTCTGTGGGATGGTATTAGGCCGACCGTGTCACCATGGCTGAAATAAAGAAACTCAAGTGTCTTCCCAAAAGTGAACCTCAAGCATCAGGATCGAAAAAAAAATAACCTTTTTGTTTTTTTTTTTTTTTTTTTTTTCAAACACGTTAAAAAAAATGCGTTACTCACTTTATTAAAGAAATAAATAAAGGTCTAATATAACAAAATTTGTAAGTATAAAAATTATTATTTAAAAATAGTTAAGTTGTTTTCTTTTACAGGTGTTATCTTTATAGAGGTAAGAAATAAAAAAAATTCTTTTATAATCTACCAATATTTGACTTAAATCGTTTTTTTTTCTCTTTCAGGTATGTTATTTATAATGGCAAGTATAAAAAAAATAATAATTTATTTTACATAGGTTTAAGGTAATTAAGATTTAAAATAGTTAACTTTTTTTCAGGTATGATAATAATTATAACGGTAAGTATATAAAAAAATTAAAAATTAATTTCACTTAGTCATAGTTTTAAGGTGAGTAACATTTAAAATATTTTTCAGGTAGGATAATTATAACGGTAAGTATATAAAAACAAACTTGCAAAATGAGAATGTCTTTTGAAAAACACTGCCCTTTATCTCGTTCCAATTACTCCACTAACCCACCCTGGTGGAATGGTGCATTAAAGAAACGTAGAACAGATGTTAGAAAACTTTTCAATAAAGCTAAACTGAGTAAATTAGAAGAGGACTTGAAGTCTTATAGAGCCGCACTTAACACTTACACCAAAGAGTTAAGGAAGGCCAAAAAGGATTCGTGGGCTAAACATTGTGAATCCATTGAAAAAACAAGCGAGGCGGCAAGGCTCCGTAGAACCCTGGCCATTAATCCCACGATCCCGGGGTACATAAAACACCCTGATGGATCATGGTCGAACTCGAGCCTAGAAACGCTTGAACTCTTCATGGAAACTCATTTCCCCGGTTGTAAAAACCCAGAAAGTTCTGATTGCTTGCAATCGAACACGCTGAATTTTACTCACACGGAATCAAATTTAGAACTAAATTAGATTATTACTGAGCAAAAGATTATCTGGGCAATAAACTCGTTCAAACCCTACAAATCAGCGGGACCAGACGAGATTTTCCCAGCTCTTCTTCAAAATGCTCTCAAAGTAATAACTCCGTGGCTTAGGGTAATCTTCATAAGTTGTATTAAACTTAGATACGTCCCTAATAGCTGGAAAAAGGTCAAGGTAGTCTTTATCCCAAAAGCAGGGAAACCGACTCACTCGACCGCTCAGGATTATAGACCAATAAGTCTCTCTTCGTTTCTCCTTAAGACACTGGAGAGGATAATTGATCTACATGTTAGAGAACTTCTCAACGAAAACAATTTGTGCACCTACCAACACGCTTACCTTTAAGGTAAATCAGTGAAGACTGCTCTGCATGAAGTAGTTTCACATATTGAGAAAAGTCTTGAACACAAAGAATATACACTGGCAGCATTTCTTGATATCGAGGGTGCGTTTAATAACGTTAAAACGGAATCGATCAAGACTGCATTAGTTGAAGTTGGAGTTGAATCTGTCATTGTCGATTGGATTTTCACCATGTTAAATGGCAGAATTATCAACTCTCAAATAGGAGTTAGCACTATCGAGAAAACAGTTACTAGAGGCACACCACAGGGAGGAGTCATCTCACCCCTACTCTGGATCCTCGTAGTCAACAAAATTCTCACAAAGTTCAAAGATCAGGGCATTAAAATAGTAGCATATGCAGATGACATAGTGGTTTTGGTATCAGGCAAGTTTCTTACCATCATCGAAAACATTATGGAAAATGCATTAAAGGATTTATCTTCTTGGGCAACTAAGAACGGTCTCGGGGTCAACCCCACCAAGACAGAGCTAGTCTTGTTCACGAAGAAACGGAAACTGGAGGGCTTCAACCCTCCCAAACTAAATGGTATTCCTCTAAAACTTTCTAAGGAAGCTAAATTTCTAGGAGTAATCCTTGACTCCAAGCTTACATGGAAGCGTAATACGCAGGAAAGAATGAAAAAAGCATTATGTGCATTCTACACATGCAAAAAGACCTTCGGTGTACGTTGGGGTATGCGACCGCAAGTCATCCAATGGATGTACACAGCGATTGTCAGACCCATTCTTACCTATGGCTCTATTGTAAGGTGGAAGGCGGTGGAAAAATCAAGCTATCTCAAGAACCTGAATAAGGTACAGAGACTAGCTTGTATAGGAATAACAGGAGCTCAAAGATCCACACCACAAGCTGGATTGGAAATGATCTTGGACCTCCCGGCTCTGGATGAGTTCATAAAGTGCACGGCAGCCAAAACTGCAATTCGTTTAAGAGAATTGTGTTTTTGGAGGCAGAGCACTTATGGCCACGGGTCAATCTTACAAAGTTATGACACGATTCAAGGACTGAGGGAGACCACCGATTATATCCCCCCTTTACTTTACTAGATCAAGAAAATCTAAGCTCTTCGGAGATTACTTTTTTCGTGGACAGCCAGGCTGCTATCAAAGCCTAAGCCAGTGAGACCATAAGATCAAAAGCAGTTTTAAACTGTAAGAAAGAATTAAACAAAATCTGCCACACTAACCAGGTAAAGCTCTGCTGGGTTCCCGGACATAGCAATATAGAAGGGAATGATATAGTAGATGAACTAGCCAGGAAAGGGTCAGAAGCAGACACCAGTAGTAGCGACCATTCAGTCAGGGGACCACTCGTCCCGATTGGGGTATTCAAGAGGAAGATAGACCTTAAACTAAAAGAGAAAATCAATATCTCCTGGAAATCCAGGGACGATTGTGTAATCTCTAGATTATTATGGCCTAACACAAATGAAAAGGAAACTCGGTATATTCTATCGCTGAGTAAAAAGAACATTAAAATCCTGATAGGTGTACAGGTCATTGCGCCATTGGCACAATGGCTAACAGAATAGGGGCATTTGCACCCGATTTTTGTAGGAGCTGTCAGGATGAGGAAGAAATGGAAACCATTAAACACCTGCTCTGTGACTATCCGAACCTCCAAACCAGCCGACTCCGTCATTTCGGAAACAGGTTTGTTGGAGAACTGGATGATCTAGCACAGGTCTCAATGGCAAGCATGAGGAAATTTATAGATAGCACAGGCTGGTTCGTCAACGAGCCAGTCTACGCTAATCGACAGAATTGAGGAACATCGTTGCTAAAATTTTACTTTTACAGGGGATCACAATAGACCAGTAGGCCCCCGTGTACGCAACAGCTTCATGCTGTGCACACCCCTTTCAACCTAACCTAACCTAACCTAACCTATATAAAAACAAATTATTAATTAATTTCACTTATGCCCGATTTCATAAACAACTTTTAAACATTTAACAGGATTTTAAACTGTAAAATGGGATATTTTGGTTTCACCTAGCGTTTTTAAAGTAAACAAGCTTTTAAACACCTTTTAAAACTAAATGCCCATTTTTGGCTCATTAAATTTTAAAAGTGTCATTTAAAAATTAATGTGACAGATTGACAGCTGATGTTTTGTTTTGTAAAATTTGTGTTCTCAATACTTGAAGATACAGAATGAATAGGTAAACAAATTCAACATTGCATTTTTATAACATCATTTTTATGATTTTAATTTTTAATTAGAATGTTAGATTGGTCATCTTTATATGAAGAAGATTTTCATATTTTATTTTTGAACGACACACGATTTTTGATTTTGAAGAATTTTACATTGTTGTATTTTGCGATTCTTGTCATTTATTTCAACATATAATGCTTTCTCATTTTTTCTCACATAATTCGCTTAATAGAAAGAAAAAATAAGTTTTATTTGTACAGGGTTGTGAAGAGAAACTCTATTTAACAAAAATATCCCTGAAATTTCCCATTCAAGCTTGGTGAAACTGAAAAAATTTAAAGGCCTGATAAAATTTAAAAAGCTTTTAGATAAAAGTGCTTTTAGTGTTTGTTTATAAAATCGGACATTAGTCTTATTAAAATCCTAGTAAAATTTTAAAATATTTAACTTTTCTTTTTCAGGTATGATAATTATAAGGGAAAGTAAAGGAAATTTTAATCAAATAAAAATAAACAAAATCAATGCGTAAATAAACAATTAAAAAAATGACTTACCAACCTTCAATTTCGGACGTCCTAACTGTAGTGCACCACGGTGGTTGTCGTTGGCTATTGGAAAAATTATTAGGTACAGATTTTTTTTTTTTTTTTTTTTTAATTAAATTTTCCTTTTCTTCATTTTTTCTTTTTTTTACTATTATTTTTAAAGTAAAAGTTAGAAGATTTTTATGAAACAAAATTTCTTAAAGCTAACACATACGCACAATACACTATATTTCACAACACTTGGCATTTAAGCCTAGTACGCAGCTGAAGTGAAACGAATTTTTTCGGCGGTCTCCAAGTGCAGAGCGAAATGAAAACGAAAACCACAGCGGAAAAATATTTGTGGAGAGTTCTGTCTGGAAGTTGAAGTTCACTGCTTGTTTTCATCATTTCTTGCACATCACCAATAACATCCTGAGTTTCCGATTCAGAAATGCAATGTTGGAACACATTAGAAAAATCCATTTTATTTTAAATCAAAGATAAATCCAAATCAAAACACCGAAAGTCACGAGTAAACAATTTTTTTCAATTTTAATTTGTAAACAATTTTTCAATTTTAATTTGTAAACAATTTTTTTTAATACATAAATTAAACGTCAAAATTTCGCAAGCAATTAATATACCGGCCAATTAAATTGAGAACGAAAAGAGTGGAGAATTGTACTAAGAAATCTAGTACAGCTATCCACTAAAATGACACATTTCGTCGTTCAGCAGCGTACTGAAAAACGAAAAGCACAGCGAAATTTTTCGTTTATGATTTCGTCATCTCATTTTTGTATGGGAAATTTCGTTTCGCATCAGCAGCGTACTAGGCTTTAGGATAAGTAGAGCACAAACAAAAATAGGGTAATGTTGTAGCGGATTGGGAACGCGACAGGATTTAGGAGGGAGAGGCACACAAAGGACACTATTACACTTTAGGATTGATGATGATGATGATGATGATGATGATGATGATGATGATGATGATGATATGATGATGATGATGATGATGATGATGATGATGATGATGATGATGATGATGATGATGATGATGATGATGATGATGTGATGATGATGATGATGATGATGATGATGATGATGATGATGATGATGATGATGATGATGATGAGAATGATGATGATGATGATGATGATGATGATGATGATGATGATGATGATGATGATGATGATGATGATGATGATGATGATGATGATGATGATGATGATGATGATGATGATGATGATGATGATGATGATGATGATGATGATGATGATGATGATGATGATGATGATGATGATGATGATGATGATGATGATGATGATGATGATGATGATGATGATGATGATGATGATGATGATGATGATGATGATGATGATGATGATGATGATGATGATGATGATGATGATGATGATGATGATGATGATGAGATGATGATGATGATGATGATGATGATGATGATGATGATGATGATGATGATGATGATGATGATGATGATGATGATGATGATGATGATGATGATGATGATGATGATGATGATGATGATGATGATGATGATGATGATGATGATGATGATGATGATGATGATGATGATGATGATGATGATGATGATGATGATGATGATGATGATGATGATGATGATGATGATGATGATGATGATGATGATGATGATGATGATGATGATGATGATGATGATGATGATGATGATGATGATGATGATGATGATGATGATGATGATGATGATGATGATGATGATGATGATGATGATGATGATGATGATGATGATGATGATGATGATGATGATGATGATGATGATGATGATGATGATGATGATGATGATGATGATGATGATGATGATGATGATGATGATGATGATGATGATGATGATGATGATGATGATGATGATGATGATGATGATGATGATGATGATGATGATGATGATGATGATGATGATGATGAT
>CAKKTC010000281.1:0-32282 GCA_920104205.1 Eupeodes latifasciatus
GGACGCATATTAAGCGAGATATTCGCATTTTAAGTTTGAACTTGGATTTTTGCCCATAACTTGTTGTAAAATTGGTCTTATTCAAAGTTAGGCACAGCATGGAAAGGAATGATTCCTAGATCACAATCCTGAAATTTCAGCCATCTAGGTGGTCTAGATCGAGAAATATTGGAGTTCAAAAATTGCCCTTTGGGAGCCGACTTTAAGCCCCTAGGACGCATATTAAGCGAGATATTCGCATTTTTAAGTTTGAACTTGGATTTTTGCCCATAACTTGTTGTAAAATTGGTTTTATTCAAAGATAGGCACAGCAATGGAAAGGGAATGATTCCCTAGATCACAATCCTGAAATCTCAGCCATCTAGGTGGTCTAGATCGAGAAATATTGGAGTTCAAAAATTGCCCTTTGGGAGCCGACTTTTAAGCCCCTAGGACGCATATTAAGCGAGATATTCGCATTTAAAGTTTGAACTTGGATTTTTGCCCATAACTTGTTGTAAAATTGGTCTTATTCAAAGTTAGGCACAGCAATGGAAAGGGAATGATTCCTAGATCACAATCCTGAAATTCAGCCATCTAGGTGGTCTAGATCGAGAAAATATTGGAGTTCAAAAATTGCCCTTTGGGAGCAGACTTTTAAGCCCCTAGGACGCATATTAAGCGAGATATTCGCATTAAAGTTTGAACTTGGATTTTTGCCCATAACTTGTTGTAAAATTGGTCTTATTCAAAGTTGGGCACAGCAATGGAAAGGGAATGATTCCAGATCACAATCCTGAAATTTCAGCCATCTAGGTGGTCTAGAACGAGAAATATTGGAGTTCAAAAATTGCCCTTTGGGAGCCGACTTTAAGCCCCTAGGACGCATATTAAGCGAGATATTCGCATTTAAAGTTTGAACTTGGATTTTTGCCCATAACTTGTTGTAAAATTGGTCTTATTCAAAGTTAGGCACAGCAATGGAAAGGGAATGATTCCTAGATCACAATCCTGAAATTTCAGCTATCTAAGGTGTCTAGATCGAGAAATATTGGAGTTCAAAAATTGCCCTTTGGGAGCAGACTTTTAAGCCCCTAGGACGCATATTAAGCGAGATATTCGCATTTTAAGTTTGAACTTGGATTTTTGCCCATAACTTGTTGTAAAATTGGTTTTATTCAAAGATAGGCACAGCAATGGAAAGGGAATGATTCCTAGATCACAATCCTGAAATCTCAGCCATCTAGGTGGTCTAGATCGAGAAATATTGGAGTTCAAAAATTGCCCTTTGGAGCCGACTTTTAAGCCCCTAGGACGCATATTAAGCGAGATATTCGCATTTAAAGTTTGAACTTGGATTTTTGCCCATAACTTGTTGTAAAATTGGTCTTATTCAAAGTTAGGCACAGCAATGGAAAGGGAATGATTCCTAGATCACAATCCTGAAATTTCAGCTATCTAGGTGGTCTAGATCGAGAAATATTGGAGTTCAAAAATTGCCCTTTGGGAGCCGACTTTTAAGCCCCTAGGACGCATATTAAGCGAGATATTCGCATTTTAAGTTTGAACTTGGATTTTTTGCCCCTAACTTGTTGTAAAATTGGTCTTATTCAAAGTTAGCCACAGCAATGGAAAGGGAATGATTCCTAGATCACAATCCTGAAATTTCAGCCATCTAGGTGGTCTAGATCGAGAAATATTGGAGTTCAAAAATTGCCCTTTGGGAGCCGACTTTTAAGCCCCTAGGACGCATATTAAGCGAGATATTCGCATTTTAAGTTTGAACTTGGATTTTTTGCCCATAACTTGTTGTAAAATTGGTCTTATTCAAAGATAGGCACAGCAATGGAAAGGGAATGATTCCTAGATCAAATCTGAAATTTCAGCTATCTAGGTGGTCTAGATCGAGAAATATTGGAGTTCAAAATTGCCCTTTGGGAGCCGACTTTTAAGCCCCTAGGACGCATATTAAGCGAGTATTTCGCATTTTAAGTTTGAACTTGATTTTTGCCCATAACTTGTTGTAAAATTGGTCTTATTCAAAGTTAGCCACAGCAATGGAAAGGGAATGATTCCTAGATCACAATCCTGAAATTTCAGCCCATCTAGGTGGTCTAGATCGAGAAATATTGGAGTTCAAAATTGCCCTTTGGGAGCCGACTTTTAAGCCCCTAGGACGCATATTAAGCGAGATATTCGCATTTTAAGTTTGAACTTGGATTTTTGCCCATAACTTGTTGTAAAATTGGTCTTATTCAAAGTTAGGCACAGCAATGGAAAGGGAATGATTCCTAGATCACAATCCTGAAATTTCAGCCATCTAGGTGGTCTAGATCGAGAAATATTGGAGTTCAAAAATTGCCCTTTGGGAGCCGACTTTTAAGCCCCTAGGACGCATATTAAGCGAGATATTCGCATTTTAAGTTTGAACTTGGATTTTTGCCCATAACTTGTTGTAAAATTGGTTTTATTCAAAGATAGGCACAGCAATGGAAAGGGAATGATTCCTAGATCACAATCCTGAAATCTCAGCCATCTAGGTGGTCTAGATCGCGAAATATTGGAGTTCAAAAATTGCCCTTTGGGAGCCGACTTTTAAGCCCCTAGGACGCATATTAAGCGAGATATTCGCATTTAAAGTTTGAACTTGGATTTTTGCCCATAACTTGTTGTAAAATTGGTCTTATTCAAAGTTAGGCACAGCAATGGAAAGGGAATGATTCCTAGATCACAATCCTGAAATTTCAGCCATCTAGGTGGTCCTAGATCGAGAAATATTGGAGTTCAAAAAATTGCCCCTTTGGGAGCAGACTTTTAAGCCCCTAGGACGCATATTAAGCGAGATATTCGCATTTAAAGTTTGAACTTGGATTTTTGCCCATAACTTGTTGTAAAATTGGTCTATCAAAGTTGGGCACAGCAATGGAAAGGGAATGATTCCTAGATCACAATCTGAAATTTCAGCCATCTAGGTGGTCTAGAACGAGAAATATTGGAGTTCAAAAATTGCCCTTTGGGAGCCGACTTTTAAGCCCCTAGGACGCATATTAGCGAGATATTCGCATTTTAAGTTTGAACTTGGATTTTTGCTCATAACTTGTTGTAAAATTGGTCTTATTCAAAGTAAGCACAGCAATGGAAAGGAACTGATTCCTAGATCACAATCCTGAAATTTCAGCTATCTAGGTGGTCTAGATCGAGAAATATTGGAGTTCAAAATTGCCCTTGGGAGCCGACTTTTAAGCCCCTAGGACGCATATTAGCGAGATATTCGCATTTTAAGTTTGAACTTGGATTTTTGCCATAACTTGTTGTAAAATTGGTCTTATTCAAAGTTAGCCACAGCAATGGAAAGGGAATGATTCCTAGATCACAATCCTGAAATTTTCAGCCATCTAGGTGGTCTAGATCGAGAAATATTGGAGTTCAAAAATTGCCCTTTGGGAGCAGACTTTTAAGCCCCTAGGACGCATATTAAGCGAGATATTCGCATTTTAAGTTTGAACTTGGATTTTTGCCCCCTAACTTGTTGTAAATTGGTCTTATTCAAAGATAGGCACAGCAATGGAAAGGGAATGATTCCTAGATCACAATCCTGAAATTTCAGCCATCTAGGTGGTCTAGATCGAGAAATATTGGAGTTCAAAAATTGCCCTTTGGGAGCCGACTTTAAGCCCCTAGGACGCATATTAAGCGAGATATTCGCATTTTAAGTTTGAACTTGGATTTTTGCCCATAACTTGTTGTAAAATTGGTCTTATTCAAAGTTAGGCACAGCAATGGAAAGGGAATGGTTCCTAGATCACAATCCTGAAATTTCAGCCATCTAGGTGGTCTAGATCGAGAAATATTGGAGTTCGAAAATTGCCCTTTGGGAGCAGACTTTTAAGCCCCTAGGACGCATATTAAGCGAGATATTCGCATTTTAAGTTTGAACTTGGATTTTTGCCCATAACTTGTTGGTAAATTGGTCTTATTCAAAGTTAGGCACAGCAATGGAAAGGGAATGATTCCTAGATCACAATCCTGAAATTTCAGCCATCTAGGTGGTCTAGATCGAGAAATATTGGAGTTCAAAAATTGCCCTTTGGAGCCGACTTTTAAAGCCCCTAGGACGCATATTAAGCGAGATATTTGCATTTTAAGTTTGAACTTGGATTTTTGCCCATAACTTGTTGTAAAATTGGTCTTATTCAAAGATAGGTACAGCAATGGAAAGGGAATGATTCCTAGATCACAATCCTGAAATTTCAGCCATCTAAGTGGTCTAGATCGAGAAATATTGAGGTTCAAAAATTGCCCTTTGGGAGCCGACTTTTAAGCCCCTAGGACGCATATTAAGCGAGATATTCGCATTTAAATTTTGAACTTGGATTTTTTGCCCATAACTTGTTGCAAAATTGGTCTTATTCAAAGTTAGGCACAGCAATGGAAAGGGAATGATTCCTAGATCACAATCTGAAATTTCAGCCATCTAGGTGGTCTAGATCGAGAAATATTGGAGTTCAAAAATTGCCCTTTGGGAGCAGACTTTTAAGCCCCTAGGACGCATATTAAGCGAGATATTCGCATTTTAAGTTTGAGCTTGGATTTTGCCCATAACTTGTTGTAAAATTGGTCTTATTCAAAGTTAGGCACAGCAATGGAAAGGGAATGATTCCTAGATCACAATCCTGAAATTTCAGCCATCTAGGTGGTCTAGATCGAGAAATATTGGAGTTCAAAAATTGCTCTTTGGGAGCCGACTTTTAAGCCCCTAGGACGCATATTAGCGAGATATTCGCATTTTAAGTTTGAACTTGGATTTTTGCCCATAACTTGTTGTAAAATTGGTCTTATTCAAAGATAGGCACAGCAATGGAAAGGGAATGATTCCTAGATCACAATCTTGAAATTTCAGCCATCTAGGTGGTCTAGATCGAGAAATATTGGAGTTCAAAAATTGCCCTTTGGGAGCAGACTTTTACGCCCCTAGGACGCATATTAAGCGAGATATTCGCATTTTAAGTTTAAACTTGGATTTTTGCCCATAACTTGTTGTAAAATTGGTCCTTATTCAAAGTTAGGCACAGCAATGGAAAGGCAAATGATTCCTAGATCACAATCCTGAAATTTCAGCCATCTAGGGGTCTAGATCGAGAAATATTGGGAGTTCAAAAATTGCCCTTTGGGAGCCGACTTTTAAGCCCCTAGGACGCATATTAAGCGAGATATTCGCATTTTAAGTTTGAACTTGGATTTTTGCCCATAATTTATTGTAAAATTGGTCTTATTCAAAGATAGGCACAGCAATGGAAAGGGAATGATTCCTAGATCACAATCCTGAAATTTCAGCCATCTAGGTGGTCTAGATCGAGAAATATTGGAGTTCAAAAATTGCCCTTGGGGAGCCGACTTTTAAGCCCCTAGGACGCATATTAAGCGAGATATTCGCATTTAAAGTTTGAACTTGGATTTTTGCCATAACTTGTTGCAAAATTGGTCTTATTCAAAGTTAGGCACAGCAATGGAAAGGGAATGATTCCTAGATCACAATCCTGAAATTTCAGCCATCTAGGTGGTCTAGATCGAGAAATATTGGAGTTCAAAATTGACCTTTGGGAGCAGACTTTTAAGCCCCTAGGACGCATATTAAGCGAGATATTCGCATTTTAAGTTTGAACTTGGATTTTTGCCCATAACTTGTTGTAAAATTGGTCTTATTCAAAGTTAGGCACAGCAATGGAAAGGGAATGATTCCTAGATCACAATCCTGAAATTTCAGCCATCTAGGTGGTCTAGATCGAGAAATATTGGAGTTCAAAAACTGCCCCTTTGGGAGCAGACTTTTACGCCCCTAGGCCGCATATTAAGCGAGATATTCGCATTTTAAGTTTGAACTTGGATTTTTGCCCATAACTTGTTGTAAAATTGGTCTTATTCAAAGTTAGGCACAGCAATGGAAAGGGAATGATTCCTAGATCACAATCCTGAAATTTCAGCCATCTAGGTGGTCTAGATCGAGAAATATTGGAGTTCAAAAATTGCCCTTTGGGAGCCGACTTTTAAGCCCCTAGGACGCATATTAAGCGAGATATTCGCATTTTAAGTTGAACTTGGATTTTTGCCCATAAACTTATTGTAAATTGGTCTTATTCAAAGATAGGCACAGCAATGGAAAGGGAATGATTCCTAGATCACAATCCTGAAATTTCAGCCATCTAGGTGGTCTAGATCGAGAAATATTGGAGTTTCAAAAATTGCCCTTGGGGGAGCCGACTTTTAAGCCCCTAGGACGCATATTAAGCGAGATATTCGCATTTAAAGTTTGAACTTGGATTTTTGCCCATAACTTGTTGCAAAAATTGGTCTTATTCAAAGTTAGGCACAGCAATGGAAAGGGAATGATTCCTAGATCACAATCCTGAAATTTCAGCCATCTAGGTGGTCTAGATCGAGAAATATTGGAGTTCAAAAATTGCCCTTTGGGAGCAGACTTTTAAGCCCCTAGGACGCATATTAAGCGAGATATTCGCATTTTTAAGTTTGAACTTGGATTTTTGCCCATAACTTGTTGTAAAATTGGTCTTATTCAAAGTTAGGCACAGCAATGGAAAGGGAATGATTCCTAGATCACAATCCTGAAATTTCAGCCATCTAGGTGGTCTAGATCGAGAAATATTGAGTTCAAAAATTGCCCTTTGGGAGCAGACTTTTAAGCCCCTAGGACGCATATAAGCGAGATATTCGCATTTAAAAGTTTGAACTTGGATTTTTGCCCATAACTTGTTGTAAAATTGGGTCTTATTCAAAGTTAGGCACAGCAATGGAAAGGGATGATTCCTAGATCACAATCCTGAAATTTCAGCCATCTAGGTGGTCTAGATCGAGAAATATTGGAGTTCAAAAATTGCCCTTTGGGAGCAGACTTTTAAGCCCCTAGGACGCATATTAAGCGAGATATTCGCATTTTAAGTTTGAACTTGGATTTTTTGCCCATAACTTATTGTAAAATTGGTCTTATTCAAAGATAGGCACAGCAATGGAAAGGGAATGATTCCTAGATCACAATCCTGAAATTTCAGCCATCTAGGTGGTCTAGATCGAGAAATAGTGGAGTTCAAAAATTGCCCTTGGGGAGCCGACTTTTAAGACCCTAGGACGCATATTAAGCGAGATATTCGCATTTAAAGTTTGAACTTGGATTTTTGCCCATAACTTGTTGTAAAATTGGTCTTATTCAAAGTTAGGCACAGCAATGGAAAGGGAATGATTCCTAGATCACAATCCTGAAATTCCAGCCATCTAGGTGGTCTAGATCGAGAAATATTGGAGTTCAAAAATTGCCCTTTGGGAGCCGACTTTTAGCCCCTAGGACGCATATTAAGCGAGATATTCGCATTTTAAAGTTTGAACTTGGATTTTTGCCCATAACTTGTTGTAAAATTGGTCTTATTCAAAGATAGGCACAGCAATGGAAAGGGAATGATTCCTAGATCACAATCCTGAAATTTCAGCCATCTAGGTGGTCTAGATCGAGAAATATTGGAGTTCAAAATTGCCCTTTGGGAGCAGACTTTTAAGCCCCTAGGACGCATATTAAGCGAGATATTCGCATTTTAAGTTTGAACTTGGATTTTTGCCCATAAACTTGTTGTAAAATTGGTCTTATCAAAGTTAGGCACAGCAATGGAAAGGAATGATTCCTAGATCAGAATCCTGAAATTTCAGCCATCTAGGTGGTCTAGATCGAGAAATATTGGAGTTCAAAAATTGCCCTTTGGGAGCAGACTTTTAAGCCCCTAGGACGCATATTAAGCGAGATATTCGCATTTTAAGTTTGAACTTGGATTTTTGCCCATAACTTGTTGTAAAATTGGTCTTATTCAAAGTTAGGCACAGCAATGGAAAGGGAATGATTCCTAGATCACAATCCTGAAATTTCAGCCATCTAGGTGGTCTAGATCGAGAAATATTGGAGTTCAAAAATTGCCCTTGGGAGCAGACTTTTAAGCCCCTAGGACGCATATTAAGCGAGATATTCGCATTTTAAGTTTGAACTTGGATTTTTGCCCATAACTTGTTGTAAAATTGGTCTTATTCAAAGATAGGCACAGCAATGGAAAGGGAATGATTCCTAGATCACAATCTGAAATTTCAGCCATCTAGGTGGTCTAGATCGAGAAATATTGGAGTTCAAAAATTGCCCTTGGGGAGCCGACTTTTAAGCCCCTAGGACGCATATTAAGTTTGAACTTGGATTTTTGCCCATAACTTGTTGTAAAATTGGTCTTATTCAAAGTTAGGCACAGCAATGGAAAGGGAATGATTCCTAGATCACAATCCTGAAATTCAGCCATCTAGGTGGTCTAGATCGAGAAATATTGAGTTCAAAAATTGCCCTTTGGGGAGCCGACTTTTAATCCCCTAGGACGCATATTAAGCGAGATATTCGCATTTTAAGTTTGACTTGGATTTTTGCCCATAACTTGTTGTAAAATTGGTCTATTCAAAGTTAGGGCACAGCAATGGAAAGGGAATGATTCCTAGATCACAATCCTGAAATTTCAGCCATCTAGGTGGTCTAGATCGAGAAATATGGAGTTCAAAAATTGCCCTTGGGGAGCCGACTTTTAAGCCCCTAGGACGCATATTAAGCGAGATATTCGTATTTAAGTTGAACTTGGATTTTTGCCCATAACTTGTTGTAAATTGGTCTTATTCAAAGATAGGCACAGCAATGGAAAGGGAATGATTCCTAGATCACAATCCTGAATTTCAGCCATCTAGGTGGTCTAGATCGAGAAATATTGGAGTTCAAAAATTTCCCTTGGGGAGCCGACTTTTAAGCCCCTAGGACGCATATTAAGCGAGATATTCGCATTTAAAGTTTGAACTTGGATTTTTGCCCATAACTTGTTGTAAAATTGGTCTATTCAAAGTTAGGCACAGCAATGGAAAGGGAATGATTCCTAGATCACAATCCTGAAATTTCAGTCATCTAGGTGGTCTAGATCGAGAAATATTGGAGTTCAAAATTGCCATAGCAGACTTTTAAGCCCCTAGGACGCATATTAAGCGAGATATTCGCATTTTAAGTTTGAACTTGGATTTTTGCCCATAACTTGTTGTAAAATTGGTCTTATTCAAAGTTAGGCACAGCAATGGAAAGGGAATGATTCCTAGATCACAATCCTGAAATTTCAGCCATCTAGGTGGTCTAGATCGAGAAATATTGGAGTTCAAAAATTGCCCTTTGGGAGCAGACTTTTAAGCCCCTAGGACGCATATTAAGCGAGATATTCGCATTTTAAGTTTGAACTTGGATTTTTGCCCATAACTTGTTGTAAAATTGGTCTTATTCAAAGATAGGCACAGCAATTGAAAGGGAATGATTCCTAGATCACAATCCTGAAATTTCAGCCATTTAGGTGGTCTAGATCGAGAAATATTGGAGTTCAAAAATTGCCCTTGGGGAGCCGACTTTTAAGCCCCTAGGACGCATATTAAGCGAGATATTCGCATTTAAAGTTTGAACTTGGATTTTTGCCCATAACTTGTTGTAAAATTGGTCTTATTCAAAGTTAGGCACAGCAATGGAAAGGGAATGATTCCTAGATCACAATCCTGAAATTTCAGCCATCTAGGTGGTCTAGATCGAGAAATATTGGAGTTCAAAAATTGCCCTTTGGGAACAGACTTTTAAGCCCCTAGGACGCATATTAAGCGAGATATTCGCATTTTAAGTTTGAACTTGGATTTTTGCCCATAACTTGTTGTAAAATTGGTCTTATTCAAAGTTAGGCACAGCAATGGAAAGGGAATGATTCCTTGATCACAATCCTGAAATTTCAGCCATCTAGGTGGTCTAGATCGAGAAATATTGGAGTTCAAAAATTGCCCTTTGGGAGCAGACTTTTAAGCCCCTAGGACGCATATTAAGCGAGATATTCGCATTTTAAGTTTGAACTTGGATTTTTGCCCATAACTTGTTGTAAAATTGGTCTTATTCAAAGTTAGGCACAGCAATGGAAAGGGAATGATTCCTAGATCACAATCCTGAAATTTCAGCCATCTAGGTGGTCTAGATCGAGAAATATTGGAGTTCAAAAATTGCCCTTTGGGAGCCGACTTTTAAGCCCCTAGGACGCATATTAAGCGAGATGCCCTTTGGGAGCAGACTTTTAAGCCCCTAGGACGCATATTAAGCGAGATATTCGCATTTAAAGTTTGAACTTGGATTTTTGCCCATAACTTGTTGCAAAATTGGTCTTATTCAAAGTTAGGCACAGCAATGGAAAGGGAATGATTCCTAGATCACAATCCTGAAATTTCAGCCATCTAGGTGGTCTAGATCGAGAAATATTGGAGTTCAAAAATTGCCCTTTGGGAGCAGACTTTTAAGCCCCTAGGACGCATATCAAGCGAGATATTCGCATTTTAAGTTTGAACTTGGATTTTTGCCCATAACTTGTTGTAAAATTGGTCTTATTCAAAGTTAGGCACAGCAATGGAAAGGGAATGATTCCTAGATCACAATCCTGAAATTTCAGCCATCTAGGTGGTCTAGATCGAGAAATATTGGAGTTCAAAAATTGCCCTTTGGGAGCCGACTTTTAAGCCTCTAGGACGCATATTAAGCGAGATATTCGCATTTTAAGTTTGAACTTGGATTTTTGCCCATAACTTGTTGCAAAATTGGTCTTATTCAAAGATAGGCACAGCAATGGAAAGGGAATGATTCCTAGATCACAATCCTGAAATTTCAGCCATCTAGGTGGTCTGGATCGAGAAATATTGGAGTTCAAAAATTGCCCTTGGGGAGCCGACTTTTAAGCCCCTAGGACGCATATTAAGCGAGATATTCGCATTTAAAGTTTGAACTTGGATTTTTGCCCATAACTTGTTGTAAAATTGGTCTTATTCAAAGTTAGGCACAGCAATGGAAAGGGAATGATTCCTAGATCACAATCCTGAAATTTCAGCCATCTAGGTGGTCTAGATCGAGAAATATTGGAGTTCAAAAATTGCCCTTTGGGAGCCGACTTTTAAGCCCCTAGGACGCATATTAAGCGAGATATTCGCATTTTAAGTTTGAACTTGGATTTTTGCCCATAACTTGTTGTAAAATTGGTCTTATTCAAAGTTAGGCACAGCAATGGAAAGGGAATGATTCCTAGATCACAATCCTGAAATTTCAGCCATCTAGGTGGTCTAGATCGAGAAATATTGGAGTTCAAAAATTGCCCTTGGGGAGCCGACTTTTAAGCCCCTAGGACGCATATTAAGCGAGATATTCGCATTTTAAGTTTGAACTTGGATTTTTGCCCATAACTTGTTGTAAAATTGGTCTTATTCAAAGATAGGCACAGCAATTGAAAGGGAATGATTCCTAGATCACAATCCTGAAATTTCAGCCATTTAGGTGGTCTAGATCGAGAAATATTGGAGTTCAAAAATTGCCCTTGGGGAGCCGACTTTTAAGCCCCTAGGACGCATATTAAGCGAGATATTCGCATTTAAAGTTTGAACTTGGATTTTTGCCCATAACTTGTTGTAAAATTGGTCTTATTCAAAGTTAGGCACAGCAATGGAAAGGGAATGATTCCTAGATCACAATCCTGAAATTTCAGCCATCTAGGTGGTCTAGATCGAGAAATATTGGAGTTCAAAAATTGCCCTTTGGGAACAGACTTTTAAGCCCCTAGGACGCATATTAAGCGAGATATTCGCATTTTAAGTTTGAACTTGGATTTTTGCCCATAACTTGTTGTAAAATTGGTCTTATTCAAAGTTAGGCACAGCAATGGAAAGGGAATGATTCCTTGATCACAATCCTGAAATTTCAGCCATCTAGGTGGTCTAGATCGAGAAATATTGGAGTTCAAAAATTGCCCTTTGGGAGCAGACTTTTAAGCCCCTAGGACGCATATTAAGCGAGATATTCGCATTTTAAGTTTGAACTTGGATTTTTGCCCATAACTTGTTGTAAAATTGGTCTTATTCAAAGTTAGGCACAGCAATGGAAAGGGAATGATTCCTAGATCACAATCCTGAAATTTCAGCCATCTAGGTGGTCTAGATCGAGAAATATTGGAGTTCAAAAATTGCCCTTTGGGAGCCGACTTTTAAGCCTCTAGGACGCATATTAAGCGAGATGCCCTTTGGGAGCAGACTTTTAAGCCCCTAGGACGCATATTAAGCGAGATATTCGCATTTAAAGTTTGAACTTGGATTTTTGCCCATAACTTGTTGTAAAATTGGTCTTATTCAAAGTTAGGCACAGCAATGGAAAGGGAATGATTCCTAGATCACAATCCTGACATTTCAGCCATCTAGGTGGTCTAGATCGAGAAATATTGGAGTTCAAAAATTGCCCTTTGGGAGCAGACTTTTAAGCCCCTAGGACGCATATCAAGCGAGATATTCGCATTTTAAGTTTGAACTTGGATTTTTGCCCATAACTTGTTGTAAAATTGGTCTTATTCAAAGTTAGGCACAGCAATGGAAAGGGAATGATTCCTAGATCACAATCCTGAAATTTCAGCCATCTAGGTGGTCTAGATCGAGAAATATTGGAGTTCAAAAATTGCCCTTTGGGAGCCGACTTTTAAGCCTCTAGGACGCATATTAAGCGAGATATTCGCATTTTAAGTTTGAACTTGGATTTTTGCCCATAACTTGTTGCAAAATTGGTCTTATTCAAAGATAGGCACAGCAATGGAAAGGGAATGATTCCTAGATCACAATCCTGAAATTTCAGCCATCTAGGTGGTCTGGATCGAGAAATATTGGAGTTCAAAAATTGCCCTTGGGGAGCCGACTTTTAAGCCCCTAGGACGCATATTAAGCGAGATATTCGCATTTAAAGTTTGAACTTGGATTTTTTGCCCATAACTTGTTGTAAAATTGGTCTTATTCAAAGTTAGGCACAGCAATGGAAAGGGAATGATTCCTAGATCACAATCCTGAAATTTCAGCCATCTAGGTGGTCTAGATCGAGAAATATTGGAGTTCAAAAATTGCCCTTTGGGAGCCGACTTTTAAGCCCCTAGGACGCATATTAAGCGAGATATTCGCATTTTAAGTTTGAACTTGGATTTTTGCCCATAACTTGTTGTAAAATTGGTCTTATTCAAAGTTAGGCACAGCAATGGAAAGGGAATGATTCCTAGATCACAATCCTGAAATTTCAGCCATCTAGGTGGTCTAGATCGAGAAATATTGGAGTTCAAAAATTGCCCTTGGGGAGCCGACTTTTAAGCCCCTAGGACGCATATTAAGCGAGATATTCGCATTTAAAGTTTGAACTTGGATTTTTGCCCATAACTTGTTGTAAAATTGGTCTTATTCAAAGTTAGGCACAGCAATGGAAAGGGAATGATTCCTAGATCACAATCCTGAAATTTCAGCCATCTAGGTGGTCTAGATCGAGAAATATTGGAGTTCAAAAATTGCCCTTGGGGAGCCGACTTTTAAGCCCCTAGGACGCATATTAAGCGAGATATTCGCATTTTAAGTTTGAACTTGGATTTTTGCCCATAACTTGTTGTAAAATTGGTCTTATTCAAAGTTAGGCACAGCAATGGAAAGGGAATGATTCCTAGATCACAATCCTGAAATTTCAGCCATCTAGGTGGTCTAGATCGAGAAATATTGGAGTTCAAAAATTGCCCTTTGGGAGCAGACTTTTAAGCCTCTAGGACGCATATTAAGCGAGATGCCCTTTGGGAGCAGACTTTTAAGCCCCTAGGACGCATATTAAGCGAGATATTCGCATTTAAAGTTTGAACTTGGATTTTTGCCCATAACTTGTTGTAAAATTGGTCTTATTCAAAGTTAGGCACAGCAATGGAAAGGGAATGATTCCTAGATCACAATCCTGAAATTTCAGCCATCTAGGTGGTCTAGATCGAGAAATATTGGAGTTCAAAAATTGCCCTTTGGGAGCAGACTTTTAAGCCCCTAGGACGCATATCAAGCGAGATATTCGCATTTTAAGTTTGAACTTGGATTTTTGCCCATAACTTGTTGTAAAATTGGTCTTATTCAAAGTTAGGCACAGCAATGGAAAGGGAATGATTCCTAGATCACAATCCTGAAATTTCAGCCATCTAGGTGGTCTAGATCGAGAAATATTGGAGTTCAAAAATTGCCCTTTGGGAGCCGACTTTTAAGCCTCTAGGACGCATATTAAGCGAGATATTCGCATTTTAAGTTTGAACTTGGATTTTTGCCCATAACTTGTTGCAAAATTGGTCTTATTCAAAGATAGGCACAGCAATGGAAAGGGAATGATTCCTAGATCACAATCCTGAAATTTCAGCCATCTAGGTGGTCTAGATCGAGAAATATTGGAGTTCAAAAATTGCCCTTTGGGAGCCGACTTTTAAGCCCCTAGGACGCATATTAAGCGAGATATTCGCATTTTAAGTTTGAACTTGGATTTTTGCCCATAACTTGTTGTAAAATTGGTCTTATTCAAAGTTAGGCACAGCAATGGAAAGGGAATGATTCCTAGATCACAATCCTGAAATTTCAGCCATCTAGGTGGTCTAGATCGAGAAATATTGGAGTTCAAAAATTGCCCTTGGGGAGCCGACTTTTAAGCCCCTAGGACGCATATTAAGCGAGATATTCGCATTTAAAGTTTGAACTTGGATTTTTGCCCATAACTTGTTGCAAAATTGGTCTTATTCAAAGTTAGGCACAGCAATGGAAAGGGAATGATTCCTAGATCACAATCCTAAAATTTCAGCCATCTAGGTGGTCTAGATCGAGAAATATTGAAGTTCAAAAATTGCCCTTTGGGAGCCGACTTTTAAGCCCCTAGGACGCATATTAAGCGAGATATTCGCATTTTAAGTTTGAACTTGGATTTTTGCCCATAACTTGTTGTAAAATTGGTCTTATTCAAAGTTAGGCACAGCAATGGAAAGGGAATGATTCCTAGATCACAATCCTGAAATTTCAGCCATCTAGGTGGTCTAGATCGAGAAATATTGGAGTTCAAAAATTGCCCTTGGGGAGCCGACTTTTAAGCCCCTAGGACGCATATTAAGCGAGATATTCGCATTTAAAGTTTGAACTTGGATTTTTGCCCATAACTTGTTGTAAAATTGGTCTTATTCAAAGTTAGGCACAGCAATGGAAAGGGAATGATTCCTAGATCACAATCCTGAAATTTCAGCCATCTAGGTGGTCTAGATCGAGAAATATTGGAGTTCAAAAATTGCCCTTTGGGAGCCGACTTTTAAGCCCCTAGGACGCATATTAAGCGAGATATTCGCATTTTAAGTTTGAACTTGGATTTTTGCCCATAACTTGTTGTAAAATTGGTCTTATTCAAAGATAGGCACAGCAATGGAAAGGGAATGATTCCTAGATCACAATCCTGAAATTTCAGCCATCTAGGTGGTCTAGATCGAGAAATATTGGAGTTCAAAAAGTGCTCTTTGGGAGCCGACTTTTAAGCCCCTAGGACGCATATTAAGCGAGATATTCGCATTTTAAGTTTGAACTTGGATTTTTGCCCATAACTTGTTGTAAAATTGGTTTTATTCAAAGTTAGGCACAGCAATGGAAAGGGAATGATTCCTAGATCACAATCCTGAAATTTCAGCCATCTAGGTGGTCTAGATCGAGAAATATTGGAGTTCAAAAATTGCCCTTTGGGAGCCGACTTTTAAGCTCCTAGGACGCATATTAAGCGAGATATTCGCATTTTAAGTTTGAACTTGGATTTTTGCCCATAACTTGTTGTAAAATTGGTCTTATTCAAAGATAGGCACAGCAATGGAAAGGGAATGATTCCTAGATCACAATCCTGAAATTTCAGCCATCTAGGTGGTCTAGATCGAGAAATATTGGAGTTCAAAAATTGCCCTTGGGGAGCCGACTTTTAAGCCCCTAGGACGCATATTAAGCGAGATATTCGCATTTAAAGTTTGAACTTGGATTTTTGCCCATAACTTGTTGTAAAATTGGTCTTATTCAAAGTTAGGCACAGCAATGGAAAGGGAATGATTCCTAGATCACAATCCTGAAATTTCAGCCATCTAGGTGGTCTAGATCGAGAAATATTGGAGTTCAAAAATTGCCCTTTGGGAGCCGACTTTTAAGCCCCTAGGACGCATATTAAGCGAGATATTCGCATTTTAAGTTTGAACTTGGATTTTTGCCCATAACTTGTTGTAAAATTGGTCTTATTCAAAGTTAGGCACAGCAATGGAAAGGGAATGATTCCTAGATCACAATCCTGAAATTTCAGCCATCTAGGTGGTCTAGATCGAGAAATATTGGAGTTCAAAAATTGCCCTTTGGGAGCCGACTTTTAAGCCCCTAGGACGCATATTAAGCGAGATATTCGCATTTAAAGTTTGAACTTGGATTTTTGCCCATAACTTGTTGCAAAATTGGTCTTATTCAAAGTTAGGCACAGCAATGGAAAGGGAATGATTCCTAGATCACAATCCTGAAATTTCAGCCATCTAGGTGGTCTAGATCGAGAAATATTGAAGTTCAAAAATTGCCCTTTGGGAGCCGACTTTTAAGCCCCTAGGACGCATATTAAGCGAGATATTCGCATTTTAAGTTTGAACTTGGATTTTTGCCCATAACTTGTTGTAAAATTGGTCTTATTCAAAGTTAGGCACAGCAATGGAAAGGGAATGATTCCTAGATCACAATCCTGAAATTTCAGCCATCTAGGTGGTCTAGATCGAGAAATATGGAAGTTCAAAAATTGCCCTTTGGGAGCCGACTTTTAAGCCCCTAGGACGCATATTAAGCGAGATATTCGCATTTTAAGTTTGAACTTGGATTTTTGCCCATAACTTGTTGTAAAATTGGTCTTATTCAAAGTTAGGCACAGCAATGGAAAGGGAATGATTCCTAGATCCCAATCCTGAAAATTCAGCCATCTAGGTGGTCTAGATCGAGAAATATTGGAGTTCAAAAATTGCCCTTTGGGAGCCGACTTTTAAGCCCCTAGGACGCATATTAAGCGAGATATTCGCATTTAAAGTTTGAACTTGGATTTTTGCCCATAACTTGTTGTAAAATTGGTCTTATTCAAAGTTAGGCACAGCAATGGAAAGGGAATGATTCCTAGATCACAATCCTGAAATTTCAGCCATCTAGGTGGTCTAGATCGAGAAATATTGGAGTTCAAAAATTGCCCTTTGGGAGCCGACTTTTAAGCCCCTAGGACGCATATTAAGCGAGATATTCGCATTTTAAGTTTGAACTTGGATTTTTGCCCATAACTTGTTTGTAAAATTGGTCTTATTCAAAGATAGGCACAGCAATGGAAAGGGAATGATTCCTAGATCACAATCCTGGAATTTCAGCCATCTAGGTGGTCTAGATCGAGAAATATTGGAGTTCAAAAATTGCCCTTGGGGAGCCGACTTTTAAGCCCCTAGGACGCATATTAAGCGAGATATTCGCATTTAAAGTTTGAACTTGGATTTTTGCCCATAAATTGTTGTAAAATTGGTCTTATTCAAAGTTAGGCACAGCAATGGAAAGGGAATGATTCCTAGATCACAATCCTGAAATTTCAGCCATCTAGGTGGTCTAGATCGAGAAATATTGGAGTTCAAAAATTGCCCTTTGGGAGCCGACTTTTAAGCCCCTAGGACGCATATTAAGCGAGATATTCGCATTTTAAGTTTGAACTTGGATTTTTGCCCATAACTTGTTGCAAAATTGGTCTTATTCAAAGTTAGGCACAGCAATGGAAAGGGAATGATTCCTAGATCACAATCCTGAAATTTCAGCCATCTAGGTGGTCTAGATCGAGAAATATTGAAGTTCAAAAATTGCCCTTTGGGAGCCGACTTTTAAGCCCCTAGGACGCATATTAAGCGAGATATTCGCATTTAAAGTTTGAACTTGGATTTTTGCCCATAACTTGTTGTAAAATTGGTCTTATTCAAAGTTAGGCACAGCAATGGAAAGGGAATGATTCCTAGATCACAATCCTGAAATTTCAGCCATCTAGGTGGTCTAGATCGAGAAATATTGGAGTTCAAAAATTGCCCTTTGGGAGCCGACTTTTAAGCCCCTAGGACGCATATTAAGCGAGATATTCGCATTTTAAGTTTGAACTTGGATTTTGGCCCATAACGTGTTTGTAAAATTGGTCTTATTCAAAGATAGGCACAGCAATGGAAAGGGAATGATTCCTAGATCACAATCCTGGAATTTCAGCCATCTAGGTGGTCTAGATCGAGAAATATTGGAGTTCAAAAATTGCCCTTTGGGAGCCGACTTTTAAGCCCCTAGGACGCATATTAAGCGAGATATTCGCATTTAAAGTTTGAACTTGGATTTTTGCCCATAACTTTTGTAAAATTGGTCTTATTCAAAGTTAGGCACAGCCATGGAAAGGGAATGATTCCTAGATCACAATCCTGAAATTTCAGCCATCTAGGTGGTCTAGATCGAGAAATATTGGAGTTCAAAAATTGCCCTTTGGGAGCCGACTTTTAAGCCCCTAGGACGCATATTAAGCGAGATATTCGCATTTAAAGTTTGAACATGGATTTTTGCCCGTAACTTGTTGTAAAATTGGTCTTTTTCAAAGATAGGCACAGCAATGGAAAGGGAATGATTCCTAGATCACAATCCTGAAATTTCAGCCATCTAGGTGGTCTAGATCGAGAAATATTGGAGTTCAAAAATTGCCCTTTGGGAGCCGACTTTTAAGCCCCTAGGACACATATTAAGCGAGATATTCGCATTTTAAGTTTGAACTTGGATTTTTGCCCATAACTTGTTGTAAAATTGGTCTTATTCAAAGTTAGGCACAGCAATGGAAAGGGAATGATTCCTAGATCACAATCCTGAAATTTCAGCCATCTAGGTGGTCTAGATCGAGAAATATTGGAGTTCAAAAATTGCCCTTGGGGAGCCGACTTTTAAGCCCCTAGGACGCATATTAAGCGAGATATTCGCATTTAAATTTTGAACTTGGATTTTTGCCCATAACTTGTTGTAAAATTGGTCTTATTCAAAGTTAGGCACAGCAATGGAAAGGGAATGATTCCTAGATCACAATCCTGAAATTTCAGCCATCTAGGTGGTCTAGATCGAGAAATATTGGAGTTCAAAAATTGCCCTTTGGGAGCCGACTTTTAAGCCCCTAGGACACATATTAAGCGAGATATTCGCATTTTAAGTTTGAACTTGGATTTTTGCCCATAACTTGTTGTAAAATTGGTCTTATTCAAAGTTAGGCACAGCAATGGAAAGGGAATGATTCCTAGATCACAATCCTGAAATTTCAGCCATCTAGGTGGTCTAGATCGAGAAATATTGGAGTTCAAAAATTGCCCTTTGGGAGCCGACTTTTAAGCCCCTAGAACGCATATTAAGCGAGATATTCGCATTTAAAGTTTGAACTTGGATTTTTGCCCATAACTTGTTGCAAAATTGGTCTTATTCAAAGTTAGGCACAGCAATGGAAAGGGAATGATTCCTAGATCACAATCCTGAAATTTCAGCCATCTAAATGGTCTAGATCGAGAAATATTGAAGTTCAAAAATTGCCCTTTGGGAGCCGACTTTTAAGCCCCTAGGACGCATATTAAGCGAGATATTCGCATTTTAAGTTTGAACTTGGATTTTTGCCCATAACTTGTTGTAAAATTGGTCTTATTCAAAGTTAGGCACAGCAATGGAAAGGGAATGATTCCTAGATCACAATCCTGAAATTTCAGCCATCTAGGTGGTCTAGATCGAGAAATATTGGAGTTCAAAAATTGCCCTTTGGGAGCCGACTTTTAAGCCCCTAGGACGCATATTAAGCGAGATATTCGCATTTTAAGTTTGAACATGGATTTTTGCCCATAACTTGTTGTAAAATTGGTCTTATTCAAAGATAGGCACAGCAATGGAAAGGGAATGATTCCTAGATCACAATCCTGAAATTTCAGCCATCTAGGTGGTCTAGATCGAGAAATATTGGAGTTCAAAAATTGCCCTTGGGGAGCCGACTTTTAAGCCCCTAGGACGCATATTAACCGAGATATTCGCATTTAAAGTTTGAACTTGGATTTTTGCCCATAACTTGTTGTAAAATTGGTCTTATTCAAAGTTAGGCACAGCAATGGAAAGGGAATGATTCCTAGATCACAATCCTGAAATTTCAGCCATCTAGGTGGTCTAGATTGAGAAATATTGGAGTTCAAAAATTGCCCTTTGGGAGCCGACTTTTAAGCCCCTAGGACGCATATTAAGCGAGATATTCGCATTTTAAGTTTGAACTTGGATTTTTGCCCATAACTTGTTTGTAAAATTGGTCTTATTCAAAGATAGGCACAGCAATGGAAAGGGAATGATTCCTAGATCACAATCCTGGAATTTCAGCCATCTAGGTGGTCTAGATCGAGAAATATTGGAGTTCAAAAATTGCCCTTTGGGAGCCGACTTTTAAGCCCCTAGGACGCATATTAAGCGAGATATTCGCATTTAAAGTTTGAACTTGGATTTTTGCCCATAACTTTTGTAAAATTGGTCTTATTCAAAGTTAGGCACAGCAATGGAAAGGGAATGATTCCTAGATCACAATCCTGAAATTTCAGCAATCTAGGTGGTCTAGATCGAGAAATATTGGAGTTCAAAAATTGCCCTTTGGGAGCCGACTTTTAAGCCCCTAGGACGCATATTAAGCGAGATATTCGCATTTTAAGTTTGAACTTGGATTTTTGCCCATAACTTGTTGTAAAATTGGTCTTATTCAAAGATAGGCACAGCAATGGAAAGGGAATGATTCCTAGATCACAATCCTGAAATTTCAGCCATCTAGGTGGTCTAGATCGAGAAATATTAAAAAAATAAATAAATTAGGTGGCGCAACAGTCCGTAGAGAACCAGGGCCTAGTGACTTACAACTCTCAACCATTCCTGTGTGCGAGTAATGTTGTCAGGGATGGAGGGGACCTACAATTTATATGCCGAATCCGAACGGCTAATTTTTGAGAAAGCACTTTTTCATGACAAGAATTACTCTTGAAGAATTTGTCAATTCCTCGCAAGAGGCAGTACCCGTGAAAACTCTTTTTTTTTTTTAAATTAAGGTGGCACAGGCAGGGATTGAACCCAAGACCTCTCGCATGACAGTCCAACGCACTAACCATCATGCCACGGGCACTACAGATCGAGAAATATTGGAGTTCAAAAATTGCCCTTGGGGAGCCGACTTTTAAGCCCCTAGGACGCATATTAAGCGAGATATTCGCATTTAAAGTTTGAACTTGGATTTTTGCCCATAACTTGTTGTAAAATTGGTCTTGTTCAAAGTTAGGCACAGCAATGGAAAGGGAATGATTTCTAGATCACAATCCTGAAATTTCAGCCATCTAGGTGGTCTAGATCGAGAAATATTGGAGTTCAAAAATTGCCCTTTGGGAGCCGACTTTTAAGGAATTTAGGGAATGATTCCTAGATCACAATCCTGAAATTTCAGCCATCTAGGTAGTCTAGATCGAGAAATATTGGAGTTCAAAAATTGCCCTTGGGGAGCCGACTTTTAAGCCCCTAGGACGCATATTAAGCGAGATATTCGCATTTAAAGTTTGAACTTGGATTTTTGCCCATAACTTGTTGCAAAATTGGTCTTATTCAAAGTTAGGCACAGCAATGGAAAGGGAATGATTCCTAGATCACAATCCTGAAATTTCAGCCATCTAGGTGGTCTAGATCGAGAAATATTGGAGTTCAAAAATTGCCCTTTGGGAGCCGACTTTTAAGCCCCTAGGACGCATATTAAGCGAGATATTCGCATTTTAAGTTTGAACTTGGATTTTTGCCCATAACTTGTTGTAAAATTGGTCTTATTCAAAGATAGGCACAGCAATGGAAAGGGAATGATTCCTAGATCACAATCCTGAAATTTCAGCCATCTAGGTGGTCTAGATCGAGAAATATTGGAGTTCAAAAATTGCCCTTTGGGAGCCGACTTTTAAGCCCCTAGGACGCATATTAAGCGAGATATTCGCATTTTAAGTTTGAACTTGGATTTTTGCCCATAACTTGTTGTAAAATTGGTTTTATTCAAAGTTAGGCACAGCAATGGAAAGGGAATGATTCCTAGATCACAATCCTGAAATTTCAGCCATCTAGGTGGTCTAGATCGAGAAATATTGGAGTTCAAAAATTGCCCTTTGGGAGCCGACTTTTAAGCCCCTAGGACGCATATTAAGCGAGATATTCGCATTTTAAGTTTGAACTTGGATTTTTGCCCATAACTTGTTGTAAAATTGGTTTTATTCAAAGTTAGGCACAGCAATGGAAAGGGAATGATTCCTAGATCACAATCCTGAAATTTCAGCCATCTAGGTGGTCTAGATCGAGAAATATTGGAGTTCAAAAATTGCCCTTTGGGAGCCGACTTTTAAGCCCCTAGGACGCATATTAAGCGAGATATTCGCATTTTAAGTTTGAACTTGGATTTTTGCCCATAACTTGTTGTAAAATTGGTCTTATTCAAAGATAGGCACAGCAATGGAAAGGGAATGATTCCTAGATCACAATCCTGGAATTTCAGCCATCTAGGTGGTCTAGATCGAGAAATATTGGAGTTCAAAAATTGCCCTTTGGGAGCCGACTTTTAAGCCCCTAGGACGCATATTAAGCGAGATATTCGCATTTAAAGTTTGAACTTGGATTTTTGCCCATAACTTGTTGTAAAATTGGTCTTATTCAAAGTTAGGCACAGCAATGGAAAGGGAATGATTCCTAGATCACAATCCTGAAATTTCAGCCATCTAGGTGGTCTAGATCGAGAAATATTGGAGTTCAAAAATTGCCCTTTGGGAGCAGACTTTTAAGCCCCTAGGACGCATATTAAGCGAGATATTCGCATTTTAAGTTTGAACTTGGATTTTTGCCCATAACTTGTTGTAAAATTGGTCTTATTCAAAGTTATGCACAGCAATGGAAAGGGAATGATTCCTAGATCACAATCCTGAAATTTCAGCCATCTAGGTGGTCTAGATCGAGAAATATTGGAGTTCAAAAATTGCCCTTGGGGAGCCGACTTTTAAGACCCTAGGACGCATATTAAGCGAGATATTCGCATTTAAAGTTTGAACTTGGATTTTTGCCCATAACTTGTTGTAAAATTGGTCTTATTCAAAGTTAGGCACAGCAATGGAAAGGGAATGATTCCTAGATCACAATCCTGAAATTTCAGCCATCTAGGTGGTCTAGATCGAGAAATATTGGAGTTCAAAAATTGCCCTTTTGGAGCCGACTTTTAAGCCCCTAGGACGCATATTAAGCGAGATATTCGCATTTTAAGTTTGAACTTGGATTTTTGCCCATAACTTGTTGTAAAATTGGTCTTATTCAAAGATAGGCACAGCAATGGAAAGGGAATGATTCCTAGATCACAATCCTGAAATTTCAGCCATCTAGGTGGTCTAGATCGAGAAATATTGGAGTTCAAAAATTGGCCTTTGGGAGCCGACTTTTAAGCCCCTAGGACGCATATTAAGCGAGATATTCGCATTTTAAGTTTGAACTTGGATTTTTGCCCATAACTTGTTGTAAAATTGGTCTTATTCAAAGTTAGGCACAGCAATGGAAAGGGAATGATTCCTAGATCACAATCCTGAAATTTCAGCCATCTAGGTGGTCTAGGTCGAGAAATATTGGAGTTCAAAAATTGCCCTTGGGGAGCCGACTTTTAAGCCCCTGGGACGCATATTAAGCGAGATATTCGCATTTAAAGTTTGAACTTGGATTTTTGCCCATAACTTGTTGTAAAATTGGTCTTATTCAAAGTTAGGCACAGCAATGGAAAGGGAATGATTCCTAGATCACAATCCTGAAATTTCAGCCATCTAGGTGGTCTAGATCGAGAAATATTGGAGTTCAAAAATTGCCCTTTGGGAGCCGACTTTTAAGCCCCTAGGACGCATATTAAGCGAGATATTCGCATTTTAAGTTTGAACTTGGATTTTTGCCCATAACTTGTTGTAAAATTGGTCTTATTCAAAGTTATGCACAGCAATGGAAAGGGAATGATTCCTAGATCACAATCCTGAAATTTCAGCCATCTAGGTGGTCTAGATCGAGAAATATTGGAGTTCGAAAATTGCCTTTTGGGAGCAGACTTTTAAGCCCCTAGGACGCATATTAAGCGAGATATTCGCATTTTAAGTTTGAACTTGGATTTTTGCCTATAACTTGTTGTAAAATTGGTCTTGTTCAAAGTTAGGCACAGCAATGGAAAGGAAATGATTCCTAGATCACAATCCTGAAATTTCAGCCATCTAGGTGGTCTAGATCGAGAAATATCGGAGTTCAAAAATTGCCCTTTGGGAGCAGACTTTTAAGCCCCTAGGACGCATATTAAGCGAGATATTCGCATTTTAAGTTTGAACTTGGATTTTTGCCCATAACTTGTTGCAAAATTGGTCTTATTCAAAGTTAGGCACAGCAATGAAAAGGGAATGATTCCTAGATCACAATCCTGAAATTTCAGCCATCTAGGTGGTCTAGATCGAGAAATATTGGAGTTCAAAAATTGCCCTTTGGGAGCCGACTTTAAAGGAATTTAGGGAATGATTCCTAGATCACAATCCTGAAATTTCAGCCATCTAGGTGGTCTAGATCGAGAAATATTGGAGTTCAAAAATTGCCCTTGGGGAGCCGACTTTTAAGACCCTAGGACGCATATTAAGCGAGATATTCGCATTTAAAGTTTGAACTTGGATTTTTGCCCATAACTTATGGCAAAATTGGTCTTATTCAAAGTTAGGCACAGCAATGGAAAGGGAATGATTCCTAGATCACAATCCTGAAATTTCAGCCATCTAGGTGGTCTAGATCGAGAAATATTGGAGTTCAAAAATTGCCCTTGGGGAGCCGACTTTTAAGCCCCTAGGACGCATATTAAGCGAGATATTCGCATTTAAAGTTTGAACTTGGATTTTTGCCCATAACTTGTTGTAAAATTGGTCTTATTCAAAGTTAGGCACAGCAATGGAAAGAGAATGATTCCTAGATCACAATCTTGAAATTTCAGCCATCTAGGTGGTCTAGATCGAGAAATATTGGAGTTCAAAAATTGCCTTTTGGGAGCAGACTTTTAAGCCCCTAGGACGCATATTAAGCGAGATATTCGCATTTTAAGTTTGAACTTGGATTTTTGCCCATAACTTGTTGTAAAATTGGTCTTATTCAAAGTTAGGCACAGCAATGGAAAGGGAATGATTCCTAGATCACAATCCTGAAATTTCAGCCATCTAGGTGGTCTAGATCGAGAAATATTGGAGTTCAAAAATTGCCCTTTGGGAGCCGACTTTTAAGCCCCTAGGACGCATATTAAGCGAGATATTCGCATTTTAAGTTTGAACTTGGATTTTTGCCCATAACTTGTTGTAAAATTGGTCTTATTCAAAGTTAGGCACAGCAATGGAAAGGGAATGATTCCTAGATCACAATCCTGAAATTTCAGCCATCTAGGTGGTCTAGATCGAGAAATATTGGAGTTCAAAAATTGCCCTTTGGGAGCCGACTTTTAAGCCCCTAGGACGCATATTAAGCGAGATATTCGCATTTAAAGTTTGAACTTGGATTTTTTGCCCATAACTTGTTGTAAAATTGGTCTTATTCAAAGTTAGGCACAGCAATGGAAAGGGAATGATTCCTAGATCACAATCTTGAAATTTCAGCCATCTAGGTGGTCTAGATCGAGAAATATCGGAGTTCAAAAATTGCCCTTTGGGAGCAGACTTTTAAGCCCCTAGGACGCATATTAAGCGAGATATTCGCATTTTAAGTTTGAACTTGGATTTTTGCCCATAACTTGTTGTAAAATTGGTCTTATTCAAAGTTAGGCACAGCAATGGAAAGGGAATGATTCCTAGATCACAATCCTGAAATTTCAGCCATCTAGGTGGTCTAGATCGAGAAATATTGGAGTTCAAAAATTGCCCTTTGGGAGCAGACTTTTAAGCCCCTAGGACGCATATTAAGCGAGATATTCGCATTTTAAGTTTGAACTTGGATTTTTGCCCATAACTTGTTGTAAAATTGGTCTTATTCAAAGTCAGGCACAGCAATGGAAAGGGAATGATTCCTAGATCACAATCCTGAAATTTCAGCCATCTAGGTGGTCTAGATCGAGAAATATTGGAGTTCAAAAATTGCCCTTTGGGAGCAGACTTTTAAGCCCCTAGGACGCATATTAAGCGAGATATTCGCATTTTAAGTTTGAACGTGGATTTTTGCCCATAACTTGTTGTAAAATTGGTCTTATTCAAAGATAGGCACAGCAATGGAAAGGGAATGATTCCTAGATCACAATCCTGAAATTTCAGGCATCTAGGTGGTCTAGATCGAGAAATATTGGAGTTCAAAAATTGCCCTTTGGGAGCCGACTTTTAAGCCCCTAGGACGCATATTAAGCGAGATATTCGCATTTAAAGTTTGAACTTGGATTTTTGCCCATAACTTGTTGTAAAATTGGTCTTATTCAAAGTTAGGCACAGCAATGGAAAGAGAATGATTCCTAGATCACAATCTTGAAATTTCAGCCATCTAGGGGGCCTAGATCGAGAAATATTGGAGTTCAAAAATTGCCTTTTGGGAGCAGACTTTTAAGCCCCTAGGACGCATATTAAGCGAGATATTCGCATTTTAAGTTTGAACTTGGATTTTTGCCCATAACTTGTTGTAAAATTGGTCTTATTCAAAGTTAGGCACAGCAATGGAAAGGGAATGATTCCTAGATCACAATCCTGAAATTTCAGCCATCTAGGTGGTCTAGATCGAGAAATATTGGAGTTCAAAAATTGCCCTTTGGGAGCCGACTTTTAAGCCCCTAGGACGCATATTAAGCGAGATATTCGCATTTTAAGTTTGAACTTGGATTTTTGCCCATAACTTGTTGTAAAATTGGTCTTATTCAAAGTTAGGCACAGCAATGGAAAGGGAATGATTCCTAGATCACAATCCTGAAATTTCAGCCATCTAGGTGGTCTAGATCGAGAAATATTGGAGTTCAAAAATTGCCCTTTGGGAGCCGACTTTTAAGCCCCTAGGACGCATATTAAGCGAGATATTCGCATTTTAAGTTTGAACTTGGATTTTTGCCCATAACTTGTTGTAAAATTGGTCTTATTCAAAGTTAGGCACAGCAATGGAAAGGGAATGATTCCTAGATCACAATCTTGAAATTTCAGCCATCTAGGTGGTATAGATCGAGAAATATTGGAGTTCAAAAATTGTCTTTTGGGAGCAGACTTTTAAGCCCCTAGGACGCATATTAAGCGAGATATTCGCATTTTAAGTTTGAACTTGGATTTTTGCCCATAACTTGTTGTAAAATTGGTCTTATTCAAAGTTAGGCACAGCAATGGAAAGGGAATGATTCCTAGATCACAATCCTGAAATTTCAGCCATCTAGGTGGTCTAGATCGAGAAATATTGGAGTTCAAAAATTGCCCTTTGGGAGCAGACTTTTAAGCCCCTAGGACGCATATTAAGCGAGATATTCGCATTTTAAGTTTGAACTTGGATTTTTGCCCATAACTTGTTGTAAAATTGGTCTTATTCAAAGTTAGGCACAGCAATGGAAAGGGAATGATTCCTAGATCACAATCCTGAAATTTCAGCCATCTAGGTGGTCTAGATCGATAAATATTGGAGTTCAAAAATTGCCCTTTGGGAGCCGACTTTTAAGCCCCTAGGACGCATATTAAGCGAGATATTCGCATTTTAAGTTTGAACTTGGATTTTTGCCCATAACTTGTTGTAAAATTGGTCTTATTCAAAGATAGGCACAGCAATGGAAAGGGAATGATTCCTAGATCACAATCCTGAAATTTCAGGCATCTAGGTGGTCTAGATCGAGAAATATTGGAGTTCAAAAATTGCCCTTTGGGAGCCGACTTTTAAGCCCCTAGGACGCATATTAAGCGAGATATTCGCATTTAAAGTTTGAACTTGGATTTTTGCCCATAACTTGTTGTAAAATTGGTCTTATTCAAAGTTAGGCACAGCAATGGAAAGAGAATGATTCCTAGATCACAATCTTGAAATTTCAGCCATCTAGGTGGTCTAGATCGAGAAATATTGGAGTTCAAAAATTGCCTTTTGGGAGCAGACTTTTAAGCCCCTAGGACGCATATTAAGCGAGATATTCGCATTTTAAGTTTGAACTTGGATTTTTGCCCATAACTTGTTGTAAAATTGGTCTTATTCAAAGTTAGGCACAGCAATGGAAAGGGAATGATTCCTAGATCACAATCCTGAAATTTCAGCCATCTAGGTGGTCTAGATCGAGAAATATTAGAGTTCAAAAATTGCCCTTTGGGAGCAGACTTTTAAGCCCCTAGGACGCATATTAAGCGAGATATTCGCATTTTAAGTTTGAACTTGGATTGTTGCCCATAACTTGTTGTAAAATTGGTCTTATTCAAAGTTAGGCACAGCAATGGAAAGGGAATGATTCCTAGATCACAATCCTGAAATTTCAGCCATCTAGGTGGTCTAGATCGAGAAATATTGGAGTTCAAAAATTGCCCTTTGGGAGCAGACTTTTAAGCCCCTAGGACGCATATTAAGCGAGATATTCGCAATTTAAGTTTGAACTTGGATTTTTGCCCATAACTTGTTGTAAAATTGGTCTTATTCAAAGTTAGGCACAGCAATGGAAAGGGAATGATTCCTAGATCACAATCCTGAAATTTCAGCCATCTAGGTGGTCTAGATCGAGAAATATTGGAGTTCAAAAATTGCCCTTTGGGAGCCGACTTCTAAGCTCCTATGACGCATATTAAGCGAGATATTCGCATTTTAAGTTTGAACTTGGATTTTTGCCCATAACTTGTTGTAAAATTGGTCTTATTCAAAGATAGGCACAGCAATGGAAAGGGAATGATTCCTAGATCACAATCCTGAAATTTCAGCCATCTAGGTGGTCTAGATCGAGAAATATTGGAGTTCAAAAATTGCCCTTGGGGAGCCGACTTTTAAGCCCCTAGGACGCATATTAAGCGAGATATTCGCATTTAAAGTTTGAACTTGGATTTTTGCCCATAACTTGTTGTAAAATTGGTCTTATTCAAAGTTAGGCACAGCAATGGAAAGGGAATGATTCCTAGATCACAATCCTGAAATTTCAGCCATCTAGGTGGTCTAGATCGAGAAATATTGGAGTTCAAAAATTGCCCTTTGGGAGCAGACTTTTAAGCCCCTAGGACGCATATTAAGCGAGATATTCGCATTTTAAGTTTGAACTTGGATTTTTGCCCATAACTTGTTGTAAAATTGGTCTTATTCAAAGTTAGGCACAGCAATGGAAAGGGAATGATTCCTAGATCACAATCCTGAAATTTCAGCCATCTAGGTGGTCTAGATCGAGAAATATTGGAGTTCAAAAATTGCCCTTGGGGAGCCGACTGTTAAGCCCCTAGGACGCATATTAAGCGAGATATTCGCATTTAAAGTTTGAACTTGGATTTTTGCCCATAACTTGTTGTAAAATTGGTCTTATTCAAAGTTAGGCACAGCAATGGAAAGGGAATGATTCCTAGATCACAATCCTGAAATTTCAGCCATCTAGGTGGTCTAGATCGAGAAATATTGGAGTTCAAAAATTGCCCTTTGGGAGCAGACTTTTAAGCCCCTAGGACGCATATTAAGCGAGATATTCGCATTTTAAGTTTGAACTTGGATTGTTGCCCATAACTTGTTGTAAAATTGGTCTTATTCAAAGTTAGGCACAGCAATGGAAAGGGAATGATTCCTAGATCACAATCCTGAAATTTCAGCTATCTAGGTGGTCTAGATCGAGAAATATTGGAGTTCAAAAATTGCCCTTTGGGAGCAGACTTTTAAGCCCCTAGGACGCATATTAAGCGAGATATTCGCATTTAAAGTTTGAACTTGGATTTTTGCCCATAACTTGTTGTAAAATTGGTCTTATTCAAAGTTAGGCACAGCAATGGAAAGGGAATGATTCCTAGATCACAATCCTGAAATTTCAGCCATCTAGGTGGTCTAGATCGAGAAATATTGGAGTTCAAAAATTGCCCTTGGGGAGCCGACTTTTAAGCCCCTAGGACGCATATTAAGCGAGATATTCGCATTTAAAGTTTGAACTTGGATTTTTGCCCATAACTTGTTGTAAAATTGGTCTTATTCAAAGTTAGGCACAGCAATGGAAAGGGAATGATTCCTAGATCACAATCCTGAAATTTCAGCCATCTAGGTGGTCTAGATCGAGAAATATTGGAGTTCAAAAATTGCCCTTTGGGAGCAGACTTTTAAGCCCGTAGGACGCATATTAAGCGAGATATTCGCATTTTAAGTTTGAACTTGGATTTTTGCCCATAACTTGTTGTAAAATTGGTCTTATTCAAAGTTAGGCACAGCAATGGAAAGGGAATGATTCCTAGATCACAATCCTGAAATTTCAGCCATCTAGGTGGTCTAGATCGAGAAATATTGGAGTTCAAAAATTGCCCTTGGGGAGCCGACTTTTAAGCCCCTAGGACGCATATTAAGCGAGATATTCGCATTTAAAGTTTGAACTTGGATTTTTGCCCATAACTTGTTGTAAAATTGGTCTTATTCAAAGTTAGGCACAGCAATGGAAAGGGAATGATTCCTAGATCACAATCCTGAAATTTCAGCCATCTAGGTGGTCTAGATCGAGAAATATTGGAGTTCAAAAATTGCCCTTGGGGAGCCGACTTTTAAGCCCCTAGGACGCATATTAAGCGAGATATTCGCATTTAAAGTTTGAACTTGGATTTTTGCCCATAACTTGTTGTAAAATTGGTCTTATTCAAAGTTAGGCACAGCAATGGAAAGGGAATGATTCCTAGATCACAATCCTGAAATTTCATCCATCTAGGTGGTCTAGATCGAGAAATATTGGAGTTCAAAAATTGCCCTTTGGGAGCAGACTTTTAAGCCCCTAGGACGCATATTAAGCGAGATATTCGCATTTTAAGTTTGAACTTGGAGTTTTGCCCATAACTTGTTGTAAAATTGGTCTTATTCAAAGATAGGCACAGCAATGGAAAGGGAATGATTCCTAGATCACAATCCTGAAATTTCAGCCATCTAGGTGGTCTAGATCGAAAAATATTGGAGTTCAAAAATTGCCCTTTGGGAGCAGACTTTTAAGCCCCTAGGACGCATATTAAGCGAGATATTCGCATTTTAAGTTTGAACTTGGATTGTTGCCCATAACTTGTTGTAAAATTGGTCTTATTCAAAGTTAGGCACAGCAATGGAAAGGGAATGATTCCTAGATCACAATCCTGAAATTTCAGCCATCTAGGTGGTCTAGATCGAGAAATATTGGAGTTCAAAAATTGCCCTTTGGGAGCAGACTTTTAAGCCCCTAGGACGCATATTAAGCGAGATATTCGCATTTTAAGTTTGAACTTGGATTTTTGCCCATAACTTGTTGTAAAATTGGTTTTATTCAAAGTTAGGCACAGCAATGGAAAGGGAATGATTCCTAGATCACAATCCTGAAATTTCAGCCATCTAGGTGGTCTAGATCGAGAAATATTGGAGTTCAAAAATTGCCCTTTGGGAGCCGACTTTTAAGCCCCTAGGACGCATATTAAGCGAGATATTCGCATTTAAAGTTTGAACTTGGATTTTTGCCCATAACTTGTTGTAAAATTGCCCTTTGGGAGCCGACTTTTAAGCCCCTAGGACGCATATTAAGCGAGATATTCGCATTTAAAGTTTGAACTTGGATTTTTGCCCATAACTTGTTGTAAAATTGGTCTTATTCAAAGTTAGGCACAGCAATGGAAAGGGAATGATTCCTAGATCACAATCCTGAAATTTCAGCCATCTAGGTGGTCTAGATCGAGAAATATTGGAGTTCAAAAATTGCCCTTGGGGAGCCGACTTTTAAGCCCCTAGGACGCATATTAAGCGAGATATTCGCATTTAAAGTTTGAACTTGGATTTTTGCCCATAACTTGTTGTAAAATTGGTCTTATTCAAAGTTAGGCACAGCAATGGAAAGGGAATGATTCCTAGATCACAATCCTGAAATTTCAGCCATCTAGGTGGTCTAGATCGAGAAATATTGGAGTTCAAAAATTGCCCTTTGGGAGCAGACTTTTAAGCCCCTAGGACGCATATTAAGCGAGATATTCGCATTTTAAGTTTGAACTTGGATTTTTGCCCATAACTTGTTGTAAAATTGGTCTTATTCAAAGTTAGGCACAGCAATGGAAAGGGAATGATTCCTAGATCACAATCCTGAAATTTCAGCCATCTAGGTGGTCTAGATCGAGAAATATTGGAGTTCAAAAATTGCCCTT
>CAKKTC010000282.1:0-32257 GCA_920104205.1 Eupeodes latifasciatus
CATATTAAGCGAGATATTCGCATTTAAAGTTTGAACTTGGATTTTTGCCCATAACTTGTTGTAAAATTGGTCTTATTCAAAGTTAGGCACAGCAATGGAAAGGGAATGATTCCTAGATCACAATCCTGAAATTTTAATCCATCTAGGTGGTCTAGATCGAGAAATATTGGAGTTCAAAAATTGCGCTTGGGGAGCCGACTTTTAAGCCCCTAGGACGCATATTAAGCGAGATATTCGCATTTAAAGTTTGAACTTGGATTTTTGCCCATAACTTGTTGTAAAATTGGTCTTATTCAAAGATAGGCACAGCAATGGAAAGGGAATGATTCCTAGATCACAATCCTGAAATTTCAGCCATCTAGGTGGTCTAGATCGAGAAATATTGGAGTTCAAAAATTGCCCTTGGGGAGCCGACTTTTAAGCCCCTAGGACGCATATTAAGCGAGATATTCGCATTTAAAGTTTGAACTTGGATTTTTGCCCATAACTTGTTGTAAAATTGGTCTTATTCAAAGTTAGGCACAGCAATGGAAAGGGAATGATTCCTAGATCACAATCCTGAAATTTCAGCCATCTAGGTGGTCTAGATCGAGAAATATTGGAGTTCAAAAATTGCGCTTGGGGAGCCGACTTTTAAGCCCCTAGGACGCATATTAAGCGAGATATTCGCATTTAAAGTTTGAACTTGGATTTATAACTTATTGTAAAATTGGTCTTATTCAAAGTTAGGCACAGCAATGGAAAGGGAATGATTCCTAGATCACAATCCTGAAATTTCAGCCATCTAGGTGGTCTAAATCGAGAAATATTGGAGTTCAAAAATTGCCCTTTGGGAGCCGACTTTTAAGCCCCTAGGACGCATATTAAGCGAGATATTCGCATTTAAAGTTTGAACTTGGATTTTTGCCCATAACTTGTTGTAAAATTGGTCTTATTCAAAGTTAGGCACAGCAATGGAAAGGGAATGATTCCTAGATCACAATCCTGAAATTTCAGCCATCTAGGTGGTCTAGATCGAGAAATATTGGAGTTCAAAAATTGCCCTTGGGGAGCCGACTTTAAAGCCCCTAGGACGCATATTAAGCGAGATATTCGCATTTAAAGTTTGAACTTGGATTTTTGCCCATAACTTGTTGTAAAATTGGTCTTATTCAAAGATAGGCACAGCAATGGAAAGGGAATGATTCCTAGATCACAATCCTGAAATTTCAGCCATCTAGGTGGTCTAGATCGAGAAATATTGGAGTTCAAAAATTGCCCTTGGGGAGCCGACTTTTAAGCCCCTAGGACGCATATTAAGCGAGATATTCGCATTTAAAGTTTGAACTTGGATTTTTGCCCATAACTTGTTGTAAAATTGGTCTTATTCAAAGTTAGGCACAGCAATGGAAAGGGAATGATTCCTAGATCACAATCCTGAAATTTCAGCCATCTAGGTGGTCTAGATCGAGAAATATTGGAGTTCAAAAATTGCCCTTTGGGAGCCGACTTTTAAGCCCCTAGGACGCATATTAAGCGAGATATTCGCATTTAAAGTTTGAACTTGGATTTTTGCCCATAACTTGTTGTAAAATTGGTCTTATTCAAAGTTAGGCACAGCAATGGAAAGGGAATGATTCCTAGATCACAATCCTGAAATTTCAGCCATCTAGGTGGTCTAAATCGAGAAATATTGGAGTTCAAAAATTGCCCTTTGGGAGCCGACTTTTAAGCCCCTAGGACGCATATTAAGCGAGATATTCGCATTTAAAGTTTGAACTTGGATTTTTGCCCATAACTTGTTGTAAAATTGGTCTTATTCAAAGTTAGGCACAGCAATGGAAAGGGAATGATTCCTAGATCACAATCCTGAAATTTTAATCCATCTAGGTGGTCTAGATCGAGAAATATTGGAGTTCAAAAATTGCGCTTGGGGAGCCGACTTTTAAGCCCCTAGGACGCATATTAAGCGAGATATTCGCATTTAAAGTTTGAACTTGGATTTTTGCCCATAACTTGTTGTAAAATTGGTCTTATTCAAAGATAGGCACAGCAATGGAAAGGGAATGATTCCTAGATCACAATCCTGAAATTTCAGCCATCTAGGTGGTCTAGATCGAGAAATATTGGAGTTCAAAAATTGCCCTTGGGGAGCCGACTTTTAAGCCCCTAGGACGCATATTAAGCGAGATATTCGCATTTAAAGTTTGAACTTGGATTTTTGCCCATAACTTGTTGTAAAATTGGTCTTATTCAAAGTTAGGCACAGCAATGGAAAGGGAATGATTCCTAGATCACAATCCTGAAATTTCAGCCATCTAGGTGGTCTAGATCGAGAAATATTGGAGTTCAAAAATTGCGCTTGGGGAGCCGACTTTTAAGCCCCTAGGACGCATATTAAGCGAGATATTCGCATTTAAAGTTTGAACTTGGATTTATAACTTATTGTAAAATTGGTCTTATTCAAAGTTAGGCACAGCAATGGAAAGGGAATGATTCCTAGATCACAATCCTGAAATTTCAGCCATCTAGGTGGTCTAAATCGAGAAATATTGGAGTTCAAAAATTGCCCTTTGGGAGCCGACTTTTAAGCCCCTAGGACGCATATTAAGCGAGATATTCGCATTTAAAGTTTGAACTTGGATTTTTGCCCATAACTTGTTGTAAAATTGGTCTTATTCAAAGTTAGGCACAGCAATGGAAAGGGAATGATTCCTAGATCACAATCCTGAAATTTCAGCCATCTAGGTGGTCTAGATCGAGAAATATTGGAGTTCAAAAATTGCCCTTGGGGAGCCGACTTTAAAGCCCCTAGGACGCATATTAAGCGAGATATTCGCATTTAAAGTTTGAACTTGGATTTTTGCCCATAACTTGTTGTAAAATTGGTCTTATTCAAAGATAGGCACAGCAATGGAAAGGGAATGATTCCTAGATCACAATCCTGAAATTTCAGCCATCTAGGTGGTCTAGATCGAGAAATATTGGAGTTCAAAAATTGCCCTTGGGGAGCCGACTTTTAAGCCCCTAGGACGCATATTAAGCGAGATATTCGCATTTAAAGTTTGAACTTGGATTTTTGCCCATAACTTGTTGTAAAATTGGTCTTATTCAAAGTTAGGCACAGCAATGGAAAGGGAATGATTCCTAGATCACAATCCTGAAATTTCAGCCATCTAGGTGGTCTAGATCGAGAAATATTGGAGTTCAAAAATTGCCCTTGGGGAGCCGACTTTAAAGCCCCTAGGACGCATATTAAGCGAGATATTCGCATTTAAAGTTTGAACTTGGATTTTTGCCCATAACTTGTTGTAAAATTGGTCTTATTCAAAGATAGGCACAGCAATGGAAAGGGAATGATTCCTAGATCACAATCCTGAAATTTCAGCCATCTAGGTGGTCTAGATCGAGAAATATTGGAGTTCAAAAATTGCCCTTGGGGAGCCGACTTTTAAGCCCCTAGGACGCATATTAAGCGAGATATTCGCATTTAAAGTTTGAACTTGGATTTTTGCCCATAACTTGTTGTAAAATTGGTCTTATTCAAAGTTAGGCACAGCAATGGAAAGGGAATGATTCCTAGATCACAATCCTGAAATTTCAGCCATCTAGGTGGTCTAGATCGAGAAATATTGGAGTTCAAAAATTGCCCTTTGGGAGCCGACTTTTAAGCCCCTAGGACGCATATTAAGCGAGATATTCGCATTTAAAGTTTGAACTTGGATTTTTGCCCATAACTTGTTGTAAAATTGGTCTTATTCAAAGTTAGGCACAGCAATGGAAAGGGAATGATTCCTAGATCACAATCCTGAAATTTCAGCCATCTAGGTGGTCTAAATCGAGAAATATTGGAGTTCAAAAATTGCCCTTTGGGAGCCGACTTTTAAGCCCCTAGGACGCATATTAAGCGAGATATTCGCATTTAAAGTTTGAACTTGGATTTTTGCCCATAACTTGTTGTAAAATTGGTCTATTTCAAAGTTAGGCACAGCAATGGAAAGGGAATGATTCCTAGATCACAGCCCTGAAATTTCAGCCATCTAAGTGGTCTAGATCGAGAAATATTGGAGTTCAAAAATTGCCCTTGGGGAGCCGACTTTTAAGCCCCTAGGACGCATATTAAGCGAGATATTCGCATTTAAAGTTTGAACTTGGATTTTTGCCCATAACTTGTTGTAAAATTGGTCTTATTCAAAGTTAGGCACAGCAATGGAAAGGGAATGATTCCTAGATCACAATCCTGAAATTTCAGCCATCTAGGTGGTCTAGATCGAGAAATATTGGAGTTCAAAAATTGCCCTTTGGGAGCCGACTTTTAAGCCCCTAGGACGCATATTAAGCGAGATATTCGCATTTAAAGTTTGAACTTGGATTTTTGCCCATAACTTGTTGTAAAATTGGTCTTATTCAAAGTTAGGCACAGCAATGGAAAGGAAATGATTCCTAGATCACAATCCTGAAATTTCAGCCATCTAGGTGGTCTAGATCGAGAAATATTGGAGTTCAAAAATTGCGCTTGGGGAGCCGACTTTTAAGCCCCTAGGACGCATATTAAGCGAGATATTCGCATTTAAAGTTTGAACTTGGATTTATAACTTATTGTAAAATTGGTCTTATTCAAAGTTAGGCACAGCAATGGAAAGGGAATGATTCCTAGATCACAATCCTGAAATTTCAGCCATCTATGTAGGTGGTCTAAATCGAGAAATATTGGAGTTCAAAAATTGCCCTTTGGGAGCCGACTTTTAAGCCCCTAGGACGCATATTAAGCGAGATATTCGCATTTAAAGTTTGAACTTGGATTTTTGCCCATAACTTGTTGTAAAATTGGTCTTATTCAAAGTTAGGCACAGCAATGGAAAGGGAATGATTCCTAGATCACAGTCCTGAAATTTCAGCCATCTAGGTGGTCTAGATCGAGAAATATTGGAGTTCAAAAATTGCGCTTGGGGAGCCGACTTTTAAGCCCCTAGGACGCATATTAAGCGAGATATTCGCATTTAAAGTTTGAACTTGGATTTATAACTTATTGTAAAATTGGTCTTATTCAAAGTTAGGCACAGCAATGGAAAGGGAATGATTCCTAGATCACAATCCTGAAATTTCAGCCATCTATGTAGGTGGTCTAAATCGAGAAATATTGGAGTTCAAAAATTGCCCTTTGGGAGCCGACTTTTAAGCCCCTAGGACGCATATTAAGCGAGATATTCGCATTTAAAGTTTGAACTTGGATTTTTGCCCATAACTTGTTGTAAAATTGGTCTTATTCAAAGTTAGGCACAGCAATGGAAGGGGAATGATTCCTAGATCACAATCCTGAAATTTCAGCCATCTAGGTGGTCTAAATCGAGAAATATTGGAGTTCAAAAATTGCCCTTTGGGAGCCGACTTTTAAGCCCCTAGGACGCATATTAAGCGAGATATTCGCATTTAAAGTTTGAACTTGGATTTTTGCCCATAACTTGTTGTAAAATTGGTCTTATTCAAAGTTAGGCACAGCAATGGAAAGGGAATGATTCCTAGATCACAATCCTGAAATTTCAGCCATCTAGGTGGTCTAGATCGAGAAATATTGGAGTTCAAAAATTGAGCTTGGGGAGCCGACTTTTAAGCCCCTAGGACGCATATTAAGCGAGATATTCGCATTTAAAGTTTGAACTTGGATTTATAACTTATTGTAAAATTGGTCTTATTCAAAGTTAGGCACAGCAATGGAAAGGGAATGATTCCTAGATCACAATCCTGAAATTTCAGCCATCTAGGTGGTCTAAATCGAGAAATATTGGAGTTCAAAAATTGCCCTTTGGGAGCCGACTTTTAAGCCCCTAGGACGCATATTAAGCGAGATATTCGCATTTAAAGTTTGAACTTGGATTTTTGCCCATAACTTGTTGTAAAATTGGTCTTATTCAAAGTTAGGCACAGCAATGGAAAGGGAATGATTCCTAGATCACAGTCCTGAAATTTCAGCCATCTAGGTGGTCTAGATCGAGAAATATTGGAGTTCAAAAATTGCCCTTGGGGAGCCGACTTTTAAGCCCCTAGGACGCATATTAAGCGAGATATTCGCATTTAAAGTTTGAACTTGGATTTTTGCCCATAACTTGTTGTAAAATTGGTCTTATTCAAAGATAGGCACAGCAATGGAAAGGGAATGATTCCTAGATCACAATCCTGAAATTTCAGCCATCTAGGTGGTCTAGATCGAGAAATATTGGAGTTCAAAAATTGCCCTTGGGGAGCCGACTTTTAAGCCCCTAGGACGCATATTAAGCGAGATATTCGCATTTAAAGTTTGAACTTGGATTTTTGCCCATAACTTGTTGTAAAATTGGTCTTATTCAAAGTTAGGCACAGCAATGGAAAGGGAATAATTCCTAGATCACAATCCTGAAATTTCAGCCATCTAGGTGGTCTAAATCGAGAAATATTGGAGTTCAAAAATTGCCCTTTGGGATCCGACTTTTAAGCCCCTAGGACGCATATTAAGCGAGATATTCGCATTTAAAGTTTGAACTTGGATTTTTGCCCATAACTTGTTGTAAAATTGGTCTTATTCAAAGTTAGGCACAGCAATGGAAAGGGAATGATTCCTAGATCACAATCCTGAAATTTCAGCCATCTAGGTGGTCTAGATCGAGAAATATTGGAGTTCAAAAATTGCCCTTGGGGAGCCGACTTTTAAGCCCCTAGGACGCATATTAAGCGAGATATTCGCATTTAAAGTTTGAACTTGGATTTTTGCCCATAACTTGTTGTAAAATTGGTCTTATTCAAAGTTAGGCACAGCAATGGAAAGGGAATGATTCCTAGATCACAATCCTGAAATTTCAGCCATCTAGGTGGTCTAAATCGAGAAATATTGGAGTTCAAAAATTGCCCTTTGGGAGCCTACTTTTAAGCCCCTAGGACGCATATTAAGCGAGATATTCGCATTTAAAGTTTGAACTTGGATTTTTGCCCATAACTTGTTGTAAAATTGGTCTTATTCAAAGTTAGGCACAGCAATGGAAAGGGAATGATTCCTAGATCACAATCCTGAAATTTCAGCCATCTAGGTGGCCTAAATCGAGAAATATTGGAGTTCAAAAATTGCCCTTTGGGAGCCGACTTTTAAGCCCCTAGGACGCATATTAAGCGAGATATTCGCATTTAAAGTTTGAACTTGGATTTTTGCCCATAACTTGTTGTAAAATTGGTCTTATTCAAAGTTAGGCACAGCAATGGAAAGGGAATGATTCCTAGATCACAATCCTGAAATTTCAGCCATCTAGGTGGTCTAGATCGAGAAATATTGGAGTTCAAAAATTGCCCTTGGGGAGCCGACTTTTAAGCCCCTAGGACGCATATTAAGCGAGATATTCGCATTTAAAGTTTGAACTTGGATTTTTGCCCATAACTTGTTGTAAAATTGGTCTTATTCAAAGTTAGGCACAGCAATGGAAAGGGAATGATTCCTAGATCACAATCCTGAAATTTCAGCCATCTAGGTGGTCTAGATCGAGAAATATTGGAGTTCAAAAATTGCCCTTGGGGACCCGACTTTAAAGCCCCTAGGACGCATATTAAGCGAGATATTCGCATTTAAAGTTTGAACTTGGATTTTTGCCCATAACTTGTTGTAAAATTGGTCTTATTCAAAGATAGGCACAGCAATGGAAAGGGAATGATTCCTAGATCACAATCCTGAAATTTCAGCCATCTAGGTGGTCTAGATCGAGAAATATTGGAGTTCAAAAATTGCCCTTGGGGAGCCGACTTTTAAGCCCCTAGGACGCATATTAAGCGAGATATTCGCATTTAAAGTTTGAACTTGGATTTTTGCCCATAACTTGTTGTAAAATTGGTCTTATTCAAAGTTAGGCACAGCAATGGAAAGGGAATGATTCCTAGATCACAATCCTGAAATTTCAGCCATCTAGGTGGTCTAGATCGAGAAATATTGGAGTTCAAAAATTGCCCTTTGGGAGCCGACTTTTAAGCCCCTAGGACGCATATTAAGCGAGATATTCGCATTTAAAGTTTGAACTTGGATTTTTGCCCATAACTTGTTGTAAAATTGGTCTTATTCAAAGTTAGGCACAGCAATGGAAAGGGAATGATTCCTAGATCACAATCCTGAAATTTCAGCCATCTAGGTGGTCTAAATCGAGAAATATTGGAGTTCAAAAATTGCCCTTTGGGAGCCGACTTTTAAGCCCCTAGGACGCATATTAAGCGAGATATTCGCATTTAAAGTTTGAACTTGGATTTTTGCCCATAACTTGTTGTAAAATTGGTCTATTTCAAAGTTAGGCACAGCAATGGAAAGGGAATGATTCCTAGATCACAGCCCTGAAATTTCAGCCATCTAAGTGGTCTAGATCGAGAAATATTGGAGTTCAAAAATTGCCCTTGGGGAGCCGACTTTTAAGCCCCTAGGACGCATATTAAGCGAGATATTCGCATTTAAAGTTTGAACTTGGATTTTTGCCCATAACTTGTTGTAAAATTGGTCTTATTCAAAGTTAGGCACAGCAATGGAAAGGGAATGATTCCTAGATCACAATCCTGAAATTTCAGCCATCTAGGTGGTCTAGATCGAGAAATATTGGAGTTCAAAAATTGCCCTTTGGGAGCCGACTTTTAAGCCCCTAGGACGCATATTAAGCGAGATATTCGCATTTAAAGTTTGAACTTGGATTTTTGCCCATAACTTGTTGTAAAATTGGTCTTATTCAAAGTTAGGCACAGCAATGGAAAGGAAATGATTCCTAGATCACAATCCTGAAATTTCAGCCATCTAGGTGGTCTAGATCGAGAAATATTGGAGTTCAAAAATTGCGCTTGGGGAGCCGACTTTTAAGCCCCTAGGACGCATATTAAGCGAGATATTCGCATTTAAAGTTTGAACTTGGATTTATAACTTATTGTAAAATTGGTCTTATTCAAAGTTAGGCACAGCAATGGAAAGGGAATGATTCCTAGATCACAATCCTGAAATTTCAGCCATCTATGTAGGTGGTCTAAATCGAGAAATATTGGAGTTCAAAAATTGCCCTTTGGGAGCCGACTTTTAAGCCCCTAGGACGCATATTAAGCGAGATATTCGCATTTAAAGTTTGAACTTGGATTTTTGCCCATAACTTGTTGTAAAATTGGTCTTATTCAAAGTTAGGCACAGCAATGGAAAGGGAATGATTCCTAGATCACAGTCCTGAAATTTCAGCCATCTAGGTGGTCTAGATCGAGAAATATTGGAGTTCAAAAATTGCGCTTGGGGAGCCGACTTTTAAGCCCCTAGGACGCATATTAAGCGAGATATTCGCATTTAAAGTTTGAACTTGGATTTATAACTTATTGTAAAATTGGTCTTATTCAAAGTTAGGCACAGCAATGGAAAGGGAATGATTCCTAGATCACAATCCTGAAATTTCAGCCATCTATGTAGGTGGTCTAAATCGAGAAATATTGGAGTTCAAAAATTGCCCTTTGGGAGCCGACTTTTAAGCCCCTAGGACGCATATTAAGCGAGATATTCGCATTTAAAGTTTGAACTTGGATTTTTGCCCATAACTTGTTGTAAAATTGGTCTTATTCAAAGTTAGGCACAGCAATGGAAAGGGAATAATTCCTAGATCACAATCCTGAAATTTCAGCCATCTAGGTGGTCTAAATCGAGAAATATTGGAGTTCAAAAATTGCCCTTTGGGAGCCGACTTTTAAGCCCCTAGGACGCATATTAAGCGAGATATTCGCATTTAAAGTTTGAACTTGGATTTTTGCCCAGAACTTGTTGTAAAATTGGTCTTATTCAAAGTTAGGCACAGCAATGGAAAGGGAATGATTCCTAGATCACAATCCTGAAATTTCAGCCATCTAGGTGGTCTAGATCGAGAAATATTGGAGTTCAAAAATTGCGCTTGGGGAGCCGACTTTTAAGCCCCTAGGACGCATATTAAGCGAGATATTCGCATTTAAAGTTTGAACTTGGATTTATAACTTATTGTAAAATTGGTCTTATTCAAAGTTAGGCACAGCAATGGAAAGGGAATGATTCCTAGATCACAATCCTGAAATTTCAGCCATCTAGGTGGTCTAAATCGAGAAATATTGGAGTTCAAAAATTGCCCTTTGGGAGCCGACTTTTAAGCCCCTAGGACGCATATTAAGCGAGATATTCGCATTTAAAGTTTGAACTTGGATTTTTGCCCATAACTTGTTGTAAAATTGGTCTTATTCAAAGTTAGGCACAGCAATGGAAAGGGAATGATTCCTAGATCACAGTCCTGAAATTTCAGCCATCTAGGTGGTCTAGATCGAGAAATATTGGAGTTCAAAAATTGCCCTTGGGGAGCCGACTTTTAAGCCCCTAGGACGCATATTAAGCGAGATATTCGCATTTAAAGTTTGAACTTGGATTTTTGCCCATAACTTGTTGTAAAATTGGTCTTATTCAAAGATAGGCACAGCAATGGAAAGGGAATGATTCCTAGATCACAATCCTGAAATTTCAGCCATCTAGGTGGTCTAGATCGAGAAATATTGGAGTTCAAAAATTGCCCTTGGGGAGCCGACTTTTAAGCCCCTAGGACGCATATTAAGCGAGATATTCGCATTTAAAGTTTGAACTTGGATTTTTGCCCATAACTTGTTGTAAAATTGGTCTTATTCAAAGTTAGGCACAGCAATGGAAAGGGAATAATTCCTAGATCACAATCCTGAAATTTCAGCCATCTAGGTGGTCTAAATCGAGAAATATTGGAGTTCAAAAATTGCCCTTTGGGAGCCGACTTTTAAGCCCCTAGGACGCATATTAAGCGAGATATTCGCATTTAAAGTTTGAACTTGGATTTTTGCCCATAACTTGTTGTAAAATTGGTCTTATTCAAAGTTAGGCACAGCAATGGAAAGGGAATGATTCCTAGATCACAATCCTGAAATTTCAGCCATCTAGGTGGTCTAGATCGAGAAATATTGGAGTTCAAAAATTGCCCTTGGGGAGCCGACTTTTAAGTCCCTAGGACGCATATTAAGCGAGATATTCGCATTTAAAGTTTGAACTTGGATTTTTGCCCATAACTTGTTGTAAAATTGGTCTTATTCAAAGTTAGGCACAGCAATGGAAAGGGAATGATTCCTAGATCACAATCCTGAAATTTCAGCCATCTAGGTGGTCTAAATCGAGAAATATTGGAGTTCAAAAATTGCCCTTGGGGAGCCGACTTTTAAGCCCCTAGGACGCATATTAACTTGTTGTAAAATTGGTCTTATTCAAAGTTAGGCACAGCAATGGAAAGGGAATGATTCCTAGATCACAATCCTGAAATTTCAGCCATCTAGGTGGTCTAGATCGAGAAATATTGGAGTTCAAAAATTGCCCTTTGGGAGCCGAATTTTAAGCCCCTATGACGCATATTAAGCGAGATATTCGCATTTAAAGTTTGAACTTGGATTTTTGCCCATAACTTGTTGTAAAATTGGTCTTATTCAAAGTTAGGCACAGCAATGGAAAGGGAATGATTCCTAGATCACAATCCTGAAATTTCAGCCATCTAGGTGGTCTAGATTGAGAAATATTGGAGTTCAAAAATTGCCCTTGGGGAGCCGACTTTTAAGCCCCTAGGACGCATATTAAGCGAGATATTCGCATTTAAAGTTTGAACTTGGATTTTTGCCCATAACTTGTTGTAAAATTGGTCTTATTCAAAGTTAGGCACAGCAATGGAAAGGGAATGATTCCTAGATCACAATCCTGAAATTTCAGCCATCTAGGTGGTCTAAATCGAGAAATATTGGAGTTCAAAAATTGCCCTTTGGGAGCCTACTTTTAAGCCCCTAGGACGCATATTAAGCGAGATATTCGCATTTAAAGTTTGAACTTGGATTTTTGCCCATAACTTGTTGTAAAATTGGTCTTATTCAAAGTTAGGCACAGCAATGGAAAGGGAATGATTCCTAGATCACAATCCTGAAATTTCAGCCATCTAGGTGGCCTAAATCGAGAAATATTGGAGTTCAAAAATTGCCCTTTGGGAGCCGACTTTTAAGCCCCTAGGACGCATATTAAGCGAGATATTCGCATTTAAAGTTTGAACTTGGATTTTTGCCCATAACTTGTTGTAAAATTGGTCTTATTCAAAGTTAGGCACAGCAATGGAAAGGGAATGATTCCTAGATCACAATCCTGAAATTTCAGCCATCTAGGTGGTCTAGATCGAGAAATATTGGAGTTCAAAAATTGCCCTTGGGGAGCCGACTTTTAAGCCCCTAGGACGCATATTAAGCGAGATATTCGCATTTAAAGTTTGAACTTGGATTTTTGCCCATAACTTGTTGTAAAATTGGTCTTATTCAAAGATAGGCACAGCAATGGAAAGGGAATGATTCCTAGATCACAATCCTGAAATTTCAGCCATCTAGGTGGTCTAGATCGAGAAATATTGGAGTTCAAAAATTGCCCTTGGGGAGCCGACTTTTAAGCCCCTAGGACGCATATTAAGCGAGATATTCGCATTTAAAGTTTGAACTTGGATTTTTGCCCATAACTTGTTGTAAAATTGGTCTTATTCAAAGTTAGGCACAGCAATGGAAAGGGAATGATTCCTAGATCACAATCCTGAAATTTCAGCCATCTAGGTGGTCTAGATCGAGAAATATTGGAGTTCAAAAATTGCCCTTTGGGAGCCGACTTTTAAGCCCCTAGGACGCATATTAAGCGAGATATTCGCATTTAAAGTTTGAACTTGGATTTTTGCCCATAACTTGTTGTAAAATTGGTCTTATTCAAAGTTAGGCACAGCAATGGAAAGGGAATGATTCCTAGATCACAATCCTGAAATTTTAGCCATCTAGGTGGTCTAGATCGAGAAATATTGGAGTTCAAAAATTGCCCTTGGGGAGCCGACTTTTAAGCCCCTAGGACGCATATTAAGCGAGATATTCGCATTTAAAGTTTGAACTTGGATTTTTGCCCATAACTTGTTGTAAAATTGGTCTTATTCAAAGATAGGCACAGCAATGGAAAGGGAATGATTCCTAGATCACAATCCTGAAATTTCAGCCATCTAGGTGGTCTAGATCGAGAAATATTGGAGTTCAAAAATTGCCCTTGGGGAGCCGACTTTTAAGCCCCTAGGACGCATATTAAGCGAGATATTCGCATTTAAAGTTTGAACTTGGATTTTTGCCCATAACTTGTTGTAAAATTGGTCTTATTCAAAGTTAGGCACAGCAATGGAAAGGGAATGATTCCTAGATCACAATCCTGAAATTTCAGCCATCTAGGTGGTCTAGATCGAGAAATATTGGAGTTCAAAAATTGCCCTTTGGGAGCCGACTTTAAAGCCCCTAGGACGCATATTAAGCGAGATATTCGCATTTAAAGTTTGAACTTGGATTTTTGCCCATAACTTGTTGTAAAATTGGTCTTATTCAAAGTTAGGCACAGCAATGGAAAGGGAATGATTCCTAGATCACAATCCTGAAATTTCAGCCATCTAGGTGGTCTAAATCGAGAAATATTGGAGTTCAAAAATTGCCCTTTGGGAGCCGACTTTTAAGCCCCTAGGACGCATATTAAGCGAGATATTCGCATTTAAAGTTTGAACTTGGATTTTTGCCCATAACTTGTTGTAAAATTGGTCTTATTCAAAGTTAGGCACAGCAATGGAAAGGGAATGATTCCTAGATCACAATCCTGAAATTTCAGCCATCTAGGTGGTCTAGATCGAGAAATATTGGAGTTCAAAAATTGCGCTTGGGGAGCCGACTTTTAAGCCCCTAGGACGCATATTAAGCGAGATATTCGCATTTAAAGTTTGAACTTGGATTTATAACTTATTGTAAAATTGGTCTTATTCAAAGTTAGGCACAGCAATGGAAAGGGAATGATTCCTAGATCACAATCCTGAAATTTCAGCCATCTAGGTGGTCTAAATCGAGAAATATTGGAGTTCAAAAATTGCCCTTTGGGAGCCGACTTTTAAGCCCCTAGGACGCATATTAAGCGAGATATTCGCATTTAAAGTTTGAACTTGGATTTTTGCCCATAACTTGTTGTAAAATTGGTCTTATTCAAAGTTAGGCACAGCAATGGAAAGGGAATGATTCCTAGATCACAGTCCTGAAATTTCAGCCATCTAGGTGGTCTAGATCGAGAAATATTGGAGTTCAAAAATTGCCCTTGGGGAGCCGACTTTTAAGCCCCTAGGACGCATATTAATCGAGATATTCGCATTTAAAGTTTGAACTTGGATTTTTGCCCATAACTTGTTGTAAAATTGGTCTTATTCAAAGTTAGGCACAGCAATGGAAAGGGAATGATTCCTAGATCACAATCCTGAAATTTCAGCCATCTAGGTGGTCTAGATCGAGAAATATTGGAGTTCAAAAATTGCCCTTTGGGAGCCGACTTTTAAGCCCCTAGGACGCATATTAAGCGAGATATTCGCATTTAAAGTTTGAACTTGGATTTTTGCCCATATTTTGTTGTAAAATTGGTCTTATTTAAAGTTAGGCACAGCAATGGAAAGGGAATGATTCCTAGATCACAATCCTGAAATTTCAGCCATCTAGGTGGTCTAGATCGAGAAATATTGGAGTTCAAAAATTGCGCTTGGGGAGCCGACTTTTAAGCCCCTAGGACGCATATTAAGCGAGATATTCGCATTTAAAGTTTGAACTTGGATTTTTGCCCATAACTTGTTGTAAAATTGGTCTTATTCAAAGTTAGGCACAGCAATGGAAAGGGAATAATTCCTAGATCACAATCCTGAAATTTCAGCCATCTAGGTGGTTTAAATCGAGAAATATTGGAGTTCAAAAATTGCCCTTTGGGAGCCGACTTTTAAGCCCCTAGGACGCATATTAAGCGAGATATTCGCATTTAAAGTTTGAACTTGGATTTTTGCCCATAACTTGTTGTAAAATTGGTCTTATACAAAGTTAGGCACAGCAATGGAAAGGGAATGATTCCTAGATCACAGTCCTGAAATTTCAGCCATCTAGGTGGTCTAAATCGAGAAATATTGGAGTTCAAAAATTGCCCTTGGGGAGCCGACTTTTAAGCCCCTAGGACGCATATTAAGCGAGATATTCGCATTTAAAGTTTGAACTTGGATTTTTGCCCATAACTTGTTGTAAAATTGGTCTTATTCAAAGTTAGGCACAGCAATGGAAAGGGAATGATTCCTAGATCACAATCCTGAAATTTCAGCCATCTAGGTGGTCTAGATCGAGAAATATTGGAGTTCAAAAATTGCCCTTTGGGAGCCGACTTTTAAGCCCCTAGGACGCATATTAAGCGAGATATTCGCATTTAAAGTTTGAACTTGGATTTTTGCCCATAACTTGTTGTAAAATTGGTCTTATTCAAAGTTAGGCACAGCAATGGAAAGGGAATGATTCCTAGATCACAACCCTGAAATTTCAGCCATCTAGGTGGTCTAAATCGAGAAATATTGGAGTTCAAAAATTGCCCTTTGGGAGCCGACTTTTAAGCCCCTAGGACGCATATTAAGCGAGATATTCGCATTTAAAGTTTGAACTTGGATTTTTGCCCATAACTTGTTGTAAAATTGGTCTTATTCAAAGTTAGGCACAGCAATGGAAAGGGAATGATTCCTAGATCACAATCCTGAAATTTCAGCCATCTAGGTGGTCTAGATCGAGAAATATTGGAGTTCAAAAATTGCCCTTGGGGAGCCGACTTTTAAGCCCCTAGGACGCATATTAAGCGAGATATTCGCATTTAAAGTTTGAACTTGGATTTTTGCCCATAACTTGTTGTAAAATTGGTCTTATTCAAAGTTAGGCACAGCAATGGAAAGGGAATGATTCCTAGATCACAATCCTGAAATTTCAGCCATCTAGGTGGTCTAAATCGAGAAATATTGGAGTTCAAAAATTGCCCTTTGGGAGCCGACTTTTAAGCCCCTAGGACGCATATTAAGCGAGATATTCGCATTTAAAGTTTGAACTTGGATTTTTGCCCATAACTTGTTGTAAAATTGGTCTTATTCAAAGTTAGGCACAGCAATGGAAAGGGAATGATTCCTAGATCACAATCCTGAAATTTCAGCCATCTAGGTGGTCTAGATCGAGAAATATTGGAGTTCAAAAATTGCCCTTGGGGAGCCGACTTTTAAGCCCCTAGGACGCATATTAAGCGAGATATTCGCATTTAAAGTTTGAACTTGGATTTTTGCCCATAACTTGTTGTAAAATTGGTCTTATTCAAAGTTAGGCACAGCAATGGAAAGGGAATGATTCCTAGATCACAATCCTGAAATTTCAGCCATCTAGGTGGTCTAAATCGAGAAATATTGGAGTTCAAAAATTGCCCTTTGGGAGCCGACTTTTAAGCCCCTAGGACGCATATTAAGCGAGATATTCGCATTTAAAGTTTGAACTTGGATTTTTGCCCATAACTTGTTGTAAAATTGGTCTTATTCAAAGTTAGGCACAGCAATGGAAAGGGAATGATTCCTAGATCACAGTCCTGAAATTTCAGCCATCTAGGTGGTCTAGATCGAGAAATATTGGAGTTCAAAAATTGCCCTTGGGGAGCCGACTTTTAAGCCCCTAGGACGCATATTAAGCGAGATATTCGCATTTAAAGTTTGAACTTGGATTTTTGCCCATAACTTGTTGTAAAATTGGTCTTATTCAAAGTTAGGCACAGCAATGGAAAGGGAATGATTCCTAGATCACAATCCTGAAATTTCAGCCATCTAGGTGGTCTAGATCGAGAAATATTGGAGTTCAAAAATTGCCCTTTGGGAGCCGACTTTTAAGCCCCTAGGACGCATATTAAGCGAGATATTCGCATTTAAAGTTTGAACTTGGATTTTTGCCCATAACTTGTTGTAAAATTGGTCTTATTCAAAGTTAGGCACAGCAATGGAAAGGGAATGATTCCTAGATCACAATCCTGAAATTTCAGCCATCTAGGTGGTCTAAATCGAGAAATATTGGAGTTCAAAAATTGCCCTTTGGGAGCCTACTTTTAAGCCCCTAGGACGCATATTAAGCGAGATATTCGCATTTAAAGTTTGAACTTGGATTTTTGCCATCTAGGTGGTCTAAATCGAGAAATATTGGAGTTCAAAAATTGCCCTTTGGGAGCCGACTTTTAAGCACCTAGGACGCATATTAAGCGAGATATTCGCATTTAAAGTTTGAACTTGGATTTTTGCCCATAACTTGTTGTAAAATTGGTCTTATTCAAAGTTAGGCACAGCAATGGAAAGGGAATGATTCCTAGATCACAATCCTGAAATTTCAGCCATCTAGGTGGTCTAGATCGAGAAATATTGGAGTTCAAAAATTGCCCTTGGGGAGCCGACTTTTAAGCCCCTAGGACGCATATTAAGCGAGATATTCGCATTTAAAGTTTGAACTTGGATTTTTGCCCATAACTTGTTGTAAAATTGGTCTTATTCAAAGTTAGGCACAGCAATGGAAAGGGAATGATTCCTAGATCACAATCCTGAAATTTCAGCCATCTAGGTGGTCTAAATCGAGAAATATTGGAGTTCAAAAATTGCCCTTGGGGAGCCGACTTTTAAGCCCCTAGGACGCATATTAAGCGAGATATTCGCATTTAAAGTTTGAACCATCTAGGTGGTCTAGATCGAGAAATATTGGAGTTCAAAAATTGCGCTTGGGGAGCCGACTTTTAAGCCCCTAGCACGCATATTAAGCGAGATATTCGCATTTAAAGTTTGAACTTGGATTTATAACTTATTGTAAAATTGGTCTTATTCAAAGTTAGGCACAGCAATGGAAAGGGAATGATTCCTAGATCACAATCCTGAAATTTCAGCCATCTAGGTGGTCTAAATCGAGAAATATTGGAGTTCAAAAATTGCCCTTTGGGAGCCGACTTTTAAGCCCCTAGGACGCATATTAAGCGAGATATTCGCATTTAAAGTTTGAACTTGGATTTTTGCCCATAACTTGTTGTAAAATTGGTCTTATTCAAAGTTAGGCACAGCAATGGAAAGGGAATGATTCCTAGATCACAGTCCTGAAATTTCAGCCATCTAGGTGGTCTAGATCGAGAAATATTGGAGTTCAAAAATTGCCCTTGGGGAGCCGACTTTTAAGCCCCTAGGACGCATATTAATCGAGATATTCGCATTTAAAGTTTGAACTTGGATTTTTGCCCATAACTTGTTGTAAAATTGGTCTTATTCAAAGTTAGGCACAGCAATGGAAAGGGAATGATTCCTAGATCACAATCCTGAAATTTCAGCCATCTAGGTGGTCTAGATCGAGAAATATTGGAGTTCAAAAATTGCCCTTGGGGAGCCGACTTTTAAGCCCCTAGGACGCATATTAAGCGAGATATTCGCATTTAAAGTTTGAACTTGGATTTTTGCCCATATTTTGTTGTAAAATTGGTCTTATTTAAAGTTAGGCACAGCAATGGAAAGGGAATGATTCCTAGATCACAATCCTGAAATTTCAGCCATCTAGGTGGTCTAGATCGAGAAATATTGGAGTTCAAAAATTGCGCTTGGGGAGCCGACTTTTAAGCCCCTAGGACGCATATTAAGCGAGATATTCGCATTTAAAGTTTGAACTTGGATTTTTGCCCATAACTTGTTGTAAAATTGGTCTTATTCAAAGTTAGGCACAGCGATGGAAAGGGAATAATTCCTAGATCACAATCCTGAAATTTCAGCCATCTAGGTGGTTTAAATCGAGAAATATTGGAGTTCAAAAATTGCCCTTTGGGAGCCGACTTTTAAGCCCCTAGGACGCATATTAAGCGAGATATTCGCATTTAAAGTTTGAACTTGGATTTTTGCCCATAACTTGTTGTAAAATTGGTCTTATACAAAGTTAGGCACAGCAATGGAAAGGGAATGATTCCTAGATCACAGTCCTGAAATTTCAGCCATCTAGGTGGTCTAAATCGAGAAATATTGGAGTTCAAAAATTGCCCTTGGGGAGCCGACTTTTAAGCCCCTAGGACGCATATTAAGCGAGATATTCGCATTTAAAGTTTGAACTTGGATTTTTGCCCATAACTTGTTGTAAAATTGGTCTTATTCAAAGTTAGGCACAGCAATGGAAAGGGAATGATTCCTAGATCACAATCCTGAAATTTCAGCCATCTAGGTGGTCTAGATCGAGAAATATTGGAGTTCAAAAATTGCCCTTTGGGAGCCGACTTTTAAGCCCCTAGGACGCATATAAAGCGAGATATTCGCATTTAAAGTTTGAACTTGGATTTTTGCCCATAACTTGTTGTAAAATTGGTCTTATTCAAAGTTAGGCACAGCAATGGAAAGGGAATGATTCCTAGATCACAATCCTGAAATTTCAGCCATCTAGGTGGTCTAGATCGAGAAATATTGGAGTTCAAAAATTGCCCTTGGGGAGCCGACTTTTAAGCCCCTAGGACGCATATTAAGCGAGATATTCGCATTTAAAGTTTGAACTTGGATTTTTGCCCATATTTTGTTGTAAAATTGGTCTTATTTAAAGTTAGGCACAGCAATGGAAAGGGAATGATTCCTAGATCACAATCCTGAAATTTCAGCCATCTAGGTGGTCTAGATCGAGAAATATTGGAGTTCAAAAATTGCGCTTGGGGAGCCGACTTTTAAGCCCCTAGGACGCATATTAAGCGAGATATTCGCATTTAAAGTTTGAACTTGGATTTTTGCCCATAACTTGTTGTAAAATTGGTCTTATTCAAAGTTAGGCACAGCGATGGAAAGGGAATAATTCCTAGATCACAATCCTGAAATTTCAGCCATCTAGGTGGTTTAAATCGAGAAATATTGGAGTTCAAAAATTGCCCTTTGGGAGCCGACTTTTAAGCCCCTAGGACGCATATTAAGCGAGATATTCGCATTTAAAGTTTGAACTTGGATTTTTGCCCATAACTTGTTGTAAAATTGGTCTTATACAAAGTTAGGCACAGCAATGGAAAGGGAATGATTCCTAGATCACAGTCCTGAAATTTCAGCCATCTAGGTGGTCTAAATCGAGAAATATTGGAGTTCAAAAATTGCCCTTGGGGAGCCGACTTTTAAGCCCCTAGGACGCATATTAAGCGAGATATTCGCATTTAAAGTTTGAACTTGGATTTTTGCCCATAACTTGTTGTAAAATTGGTCTTATTCAAAGTTAGGCACAGCAATGGAAAGGGAATGATTCCTAGATCACAATCCTGAAATTTCAGCCATCTAGGTGGTCTAGATCGAGAAATATTGGAGTTCAAAAATTGCCCTTTGGGAGCCGACTTTTAAGCCCCTAGGACGCATATAAAGCGAGATATTCGCATTTAAAGTTTGAACTTGGATTTTTGCCCATAACTTGTTGTAAAATTGGTCTTATTCAAAGTTAGGCACAGCAATGGAAAGGGAATGATTCCTAGATCACAACCCTGAAATTTCAGCCATCTAGGTGGTCTAAATCGAGAAATATTGGAGTTCAAAAATTGCCCTTGGGGAGCCGACTTTTAAGCCCCTAGGACGCATATTAAGCGAGATATTCGCATTTAAAGTTTGAACTTGGATTTTTGCCCATAACTTGTTGTAAAATTGGTCTTATTCAAAGTTAGGCACAGCAATGGAAAGGGAATGATTCCTAGATCACAATCCTGAAATTTCAGCCATCTAGGTGGTCTAGATCGAGAAATATTGGAGTTCAAAAATTGCCCTTGGGGAGCCGACTTTTAAGCCCCTAGGACGCATATTAAGCGAGATATTCGCATTTAAAGTTTGAACTTGGATTTTTGCCCATAACTTGTTGTAAAATTGATCTTATTCAAAGTTAGGCACAGCAATGGAAAGGGAATGATTCCTAGATCACAATCCTGAAATTTCAGCCATCTAGGTGGTCTAAATCGAGAAATATTGGAGTTCAAAAATTGCCCTTTGGGAGCCGACTTTTAAGCCCCTAGGACGCATATTAAGCGAGATATTCGCATTTAAAGTTTGAACTTGGATTTTTGCCCATAACTTGTTGTAAAATTGGTCTTATTCAAAGTTAGGCACAGCAATGGAAAGGGAATGATTCCTAGATCACAGTCCTGAAATTTCAGCCATCTAGGTGGTCTAGATCGAGAAATATTGGAGTTCAAAAATTGCCCTTGGGGAGCCGACTTTTAAGCCCCTAGGACGCATATTAAGCGAGATATTCGCATTTAAAGTTTGAACTTGGATTTTTGCCCATAACTTGTTGTAAAATTGGTCTTATTCAAAGTTAGGCACAGCAATGGAAAGGGAATGATTCCTAGATCACAATCCTGAAATTTCAGCCATCTAGGTGGTCTAGATCGAGAAATATTGGAGTTCAAAAATTGCCCTTTGGGAGCCGACTTTTAAGCCCCTAGGACGCATATTAAGCGAGATATTCGCATTTAAAGTTTGAACTTGGATTTTTGCCCATAACTTGTTGTAAAATTGGTCTTATTCAAAGTTAGGCACAGCAATGGAAAGGGAATGATTCCTAGATCACAATCCTGAAATTTCAGCCATCTAGGTGGTCTAAATCGAGAAATATTGGAGTTCAAAAATTGCCCTTTGGGAGCCTACTTTTAAGCCCCTAGGACGCATATTAAGCGAGATATTCGCATTTAAAGTTTGAACTTGGATTTTTGCCATCTAGGTGGTCTAAATCGAGAAATATTGGAGTTCAAAAATTGCCCTTTGGGAGCCGACTTTTAAGCCCCTAGGACGCATATTAAGCGAGATATTCGCATTTAAAGTTTGAACTTGGATTTTTGCCCATAACTTGTTGTAAAATTGGTCTTATTCAAAGTTAGGCACAGCAATGGAAAGGGAATGATTCCTAGATCACAATCCTGAAATTTCAGCCATCTAGGTGGTCTAGATCGAGAAATATTGGAGTTCAAAAATTGCCCTTGGGGAGCCGACTTTTAAGCCCCTAGGACGCATATTAAGCGAGATATTCGCATTTAAAGTTTGAACTTGGATTTTTGCCCATAACTTGTTGTAAAATTGGTCTTATTCAAAGTTAGGCACAGCAATGGAAAGGGAATGATTCCTAGATCACAATCCTGAAATTTCAGCCATCTAGGTGGTCTAAATCGAGAAATATTGGAGTTCAAAAATTGCCCTTGGGGAGCCGACTTTTAAGCCCCTAGGACGCATATTAAGCGAGATATTCGCATTTAAAGTTTGAACTTGGATTTTTGCCCATAACTTGTTGTAAAATTGGTCTTATTCAAAGTTAGGCACAGCAATGGAAAGGGAATGATTCCTAGATCACAATCCTGAAATTTCAACCATCTAGGTGGTCTAAATCGAGACATATTGGAGTTCAAAAATTGCCCTTGGGGAGCCGACTTTTAAGCCCCTAGGACGCATATTAAGCGAGATATTCGCATTTAAAGTTTGAACTTGGATTTTTGCCCATAACTTGTTGTAAAATTGGTCTTATTCAAAGTTAGGCACAGCAATGGAAAGGGAATGATTCCTAGATCACAATCCTGAAATTTCAGCCATCTAGGTGGTCTTAATCGAGAAATATTGGAGTTCAAAAATTGCCCTTTGGGAGCCGACTTTTAAGCCCCTAGGACGCATATTAAGCGAGATATTCGCATTTAAAGTTTGAACTTGGATTTTTGCCCATAACTTGTTGTAAAATTGGTCTTATTCAAAGTTAGGCACAGCAATGGAAAGGGAATGATTCCTAGATCACAGTCCTGAAATTTCAGCCATCTAGGTGGTCTAGATCGAGAAATATTGGAGTTCAAAAATTGCCCTTTGGGAGCCGACTTTTAAGCCCCTAGGACGCATATTAAGCGAGATATTCGCATTTAAAGTTTGAACTTGGATTTTTGCCCATAACTTGTTGTAAAATTGGTCTTATTCAAAGTTAGGCACAGCAATGGAAAGGGAATGATTCCTAGATCACAATCCTGAAATTTCAGCCATCTAGGTGGTCTAGATCGAGAAATATTGGAGTTCAAAAATTGCCCTTGGGGAGCCGACTTTTAAGCCCCTAGGACGCATATTAAGCGAGATATTCGCATTTAAAGTTTGAACTTGGATTTTTGCCCATAACTTGTTGTAAAATTGGTCTTATTCAAAGTTAGGCACAGCAATTGAAAGGGAATGATTCCTAGATCACAATCCTGAAATTTCAGCCATCTAGGTGGTCTAAATCGAGAAATATTGGAGTTCAAAAATTGCCCTTGGGGAGCCGACTTTTAAGCCCCTAGGACGCATATTAAGCGAGATATTCGCATTTAAAGTTTGAACTTGGATTTTTGCCCATAACTTGTTGTAAAATTGGTCTTATTCAAAGTTAGGCACAGCAATGGAAAGGGAATGATTCCTAGATCACAATCCTGAAATTTCAGCCATCTAGGTGGTCTAGATCGAGAAATATTGGAGTTCAAAAATTGCCCTTGGGGAGCCGACTTTTAAGCCCCTAGGACGCATATTAAGCGAGATATTCGCATTTAAAGTTTGAACTTGGATTTTTGCCCATAACTTGTTGTAAAATTGGTCTTATTCAAAGTTAGGCACAGCAATGGAAAGGGAATGATTCCTAGATCACAATCCTGAAATTTCAGCCATCTAGGTGGTCTAAATCGAGAAATATTGGAGTTCAAAAATTGCCCTTTGGGAGCCGACTTTTAAGCCCCTAGGACGCATATTAAGCGAGATATTCGCATTTAAAGTTTGAACTTGGATTTTTGCCCATAACTTGTTGTAAAATTGGTCTTATTCAAAGTTAGGCACAGCAATGGAAAGGGAATGATTCCTAGATCACAGTCCTGAAATTTCAGCCATCTAGGTGGTCTAGATCGAGAAATATTGGAGTTCAAAAATTGCCCTTGGGGAGCCGACTTTTAAGCCCCTAGGACGCATATTAAGCGAGATATTCGCATTTAAAGTTTGAACTTGGATTTTTGCCCATAACTTGTTGTAAAATTGGTCTTATTCAAAGTTAGGCACAGCAATGGAAAGGGAATGATTCCTAGATCACAATCCTGAAATTTCAGCCATCTAGGTGGTCTAGATCGAGAAATATTGGAGTTCAAAAATTGCCCTTTGGGAGCCGACTTTTAAGCCCCTAGGACGCGTATTAAGCGAGATATTCGCATTTAAAGTTTGAACTTGGATTTTTGCCCATAACTTGTTGTAAAATTGGTCTTATTCAAAGTTAGGCACAGCAATGGAAAGGGAATGATTCCTAGATCACAATCCTGAAATTTCAGCCATCTAGGTGGTCTAGATCGAGAAATATTGGAGTTCAAAAATTGCCCTTGGGGAGCCGACTTTTAAGCCCCTAGGACGCATATTAAGCGAGATATTCGCATTTAAAGTTTGAACTTGGATTTTTGCCCATAACTTGTTGTAAAATTGGTCTTATTCAAAGTTAGGCACAGCAATGGAAAGGGAATGATTCCTAGATCACAATCCTGAAATTTCAGCCATCTAGGTGGTCTAGATCGAGAAATATTGGAGTTCAAAAATTGCCCTTTGGGAGCCGACTTTTAAGCCCCTAGGACGCATATTAAGCGAGATATTCGCATTTAAAGTTTGAACTTGGATTTTTGCCCATAACTTGTTGTAAAATTGGTCTTATTCAAAGTTAGGCACAGCAATGGAAAGGGAATGATTCCTAGATCACAATCCTGAAATTTCAGCCATCTAGGTGGTCTAAATCGAGAAATATTGGAGTTCAAAAATTGCCCTTTGGGAGCCTACTTTTAAGCCCCTAGGACGCATATTAAGCGAGATATTCGCATTTAAAGTTTGAACTTGGATTTTTGCCATCTAGGTGGTCTAAATCGAGAAATATTGGAGTTCAAAAATTGCCCTTTGGGAGCCGACTTTTAAGCCCCTAGGACGCATATTAAGCGAGATATTCGCATTTAAAGTTTGAACTTGGATTTTTGCCCATAACTTGTTGTAAAATTGGTCTTATTCAAAGTTAGGCACAGCAATGGAAAGGGAATGATTCCTAGATCACAATCCTGAAATTTCAGCCATCTAGGTGGTCTAGATCGAGAAATATTGGAGTTCAAAAATTGCCCTTGGGGAGCCGACTTTTAAGCCCCTAGGACGCATATTAAGCGAGATATTCGCATTTAAAGTTTGAACTTGGATTTTTGCCCATAACTTGTTGTAAAATTGGTCTTATTCAAAGTTAGGCACAGCAATGGAAAGGGAATGATTCCTAGATCACAATCCTGAAATTTCAGCCATCTAGGTGGTCTAGATCGAGAAATATTGGAGTTCAAAAATTGCCCTTGGGGAGCCGACTTTTAAGCCCCTAGGACGCATATTAAGCGAGATATTCGCATTTAAAGTTTGAACTTGGATTTTTGCCCATAACTTGTTGTAAAATTGGTCTTATTCAAAGTTAGGCACAGCAATGGAAAGGGAATGATTCCTAGATCACAATCCTGAAATTTCAGCCATATAGGTGGTCTAAATCGAGAAATATTGGAGTTCAAAAATTGCCCTTTGGGAGCCGACTTTTAAGCCCCTAGGACGCATATTAAGCGAGATATTCGCATTTAAAGTTTGAACTTGGATTTTTGCCCATAACTTGTTGTAAAATTGGTCTTATTCAAAGTTAGGCACAGCAATGGAAAGGGAATGATTCCTAGATCACAGTCCTGAAATTTCAGCCATCTAGGTGGTCTAGATCGAGAAATATTGGAGTTCAAAAATTGCCCTTGGGGAGCCGACTTTTAAGCCCCTAGGACGCATATTAAGCGAGATATTCGCATTTAAAGTTTGAACTTGGATTTTTGCCCATAACTTGTTTGAAAATTGGTCTTATTCAAAGTTAGGCACAGCAATGGAAAGGGAATGATTCCTAGATCACAATCCTGAAATTTCAGCCATCTAGGTGGTCTAGATCGAGAAATATTGGAGTTCAAAAATTGCCCTTTGGGAGCCGACTTTTAAGCCCCTAGGACGCATATTAAGCGAGATATTCGCATTTAAAGTTTGAACTTGGATTTTTGCCCATAACTTGTTGTAAAATTGGTCTTATTCAAAGCTAGGCACAGCAATGGAAAGGGAATGATTCCTAGATCACAGTCCTGAAATTTCAGCCATCTAGGTGGTCTAGATCGAGAAATATTGGAGTTCAAAAATTGCCCTTGGGGAGCCGACTTTTAAGCCCCTAGGACGCATATTAAGCGAGATATTCGCATTTAAAGTTTGAACTTGGATTTTTGCCCATAACTTGTTGTAAAATTGGTCTTATTCAAAGTTAGGCACAGCAATGGAAAGGGAATGATTCCTAGATCACAATCCTGAAATTTCAGCCATCTAGGTGGTCTAAATCGAGAAATATTGGAGTTCAAAAATTGCCCTTGGGGAGCCGACTTTTAAGCCCCTAGGACGCATATTAAGCGAGATATTCGCATTTAAAGTTTGAACTTGGATTTTTGCCCATAACTTGTTGTAAAATTGGTCTTATTCAAAGTTAGGCACAGCAATGGAAAGGGAATGATTCCTAGATCACAATCCTGAAATTTCAGCCATCTAGGTGGTCTAGATCGAGAAATATTGGAGTTCAAAAATTGCCCTTGGGGAGCCGACTTTTAAGCCCCTAGGACGCATATTAAGCGAGATATTCGCATTTAAAGTTTGAACTTGGATTTTTGCCCATAACTTGTTGTAAAATTGGTCTTATTCAAAGTTAGGCACAGCAATGGAAAGGGAATGATTCCTAGATCACAATCCTGAAATTTCAGCCATCTAGGTGGTCTAAATCGAGAAATATTGGAGTTCAAAAATTGCCCTTTGGGAGCCGACTTTTAAGCCCCTAGGACGCATATTAAGCGAGATATTCGCATTTAAAGTTTGAACTTGGATTTTTGCCCATAACTTGTTGTAAAATTGGTCTTATTCAAAGTTAGGCACAGCAATGGAAAGGGAATGATTCCTAGATCACAGTCCTGAAATTTCAGCCATCTAGGTGGTCTAGATCGAGAAATATTGGAGTTCAAAAATTGCCCTTGGGGAGCCGACTTTTAAGCCCCTAGGACGCATGTTAAGCGAGATATTCGCATTTAAAGTTTGAACTTGGATTTTTGCCCATAACTTGTTGTAAAATTGGTCTTATTCAAAGTTAGGCACAGCAATGGAAAGGGAATGATTCCTAGATCACAATCCTGAAATTTCAGCCATCTAGGTGGTCTAGATCGAGAAATATTGGAGTTCAAAAATTGCCCTTTGGGAGCCGACTTTTAAGCCCCTAGGACGCATATTAAGCGAGATATTCGCATTTAAAGTTTGAACTTGGATTTTTGCCCATAACTTGTTGTAAAATTGGTCTTATTCAAAGTTAGGCACAGCAATGGAAAGGGAATGATTCCTAGATCACAATCCTGAAATTTCAGCCATCTAGGTGGTCTAGATCGAGAAATATTGGAGTTCAAAAATTGCCCTTGGGGAGCCGACTTTTAAGCCCCTAGGACGCATATTAAGCGAGATATTCGCATTTAAAGTTTGAACTTGGATTTTTGCCCATAACTTGTTGTAAAATTGGTCTTATTCAAAGTTAGGCACAGCAATGGAAAGGGAATGATTCCTAGATCACAATCCTGAAATTTCAGCCATCTAGGTGGTCTAAATCGAGAAATATTGGAGTTCAAAAATTGCCCTTTGGGAGCCGACTTTTAAGCCCCTAGGACGCATATTAAGCGAGATATTCGCATTTAAAGTTTGAACTTGGATTTTTGCCATCTAGGTGGTCTAAATCGAGAAATATTGGAGTTCAAAAATTGCCCTTTGGGAGCCGACTTTTAAGCCCCTAGGACGCATATTAAGCGAGATATTCGCATTTAAAGTTTGAACTTGGATTTTTGCCCATAACTTGTTGTAAAATTGGTCTTATTCAAAGTTAGGCACAGCAATGGAAAGGGAATGATTCCTAGATCACAACTCTGAAATTTCAGCCCTCTAGGTGGTCTAGATCGAGAAATATTGGAGTTCAAAAATTGCCCTTGGGGAGCCGACTTTTAAGCCCCTAGGACGCATATTAAGCGAGATATTCGCATTTAAAGTTTGAACTTGGATTTTTGCCCATAACTTGTTGTAAAATTGGTCTTATTCAAAGTTAGGCACAGCAATGGAAAGGGAATGATTCCTAGATCACAATCCTGAAATTTCAGCCATCTAGGTGGTCTAGATCGAGAAATATTGGAGTTCAAAAATTGCCCTTGGGGAGCCGACTTTTAAGCCCCTAGGACGCATATTAAGCGAGATATTCGCATTTAAAGTTTGAACTTGGATTTTTGCCCATAACTTGTTGTAAAATTGGTCTTATTCAAAGTTAGGCACAGCAATGGAAAGGGAATGATTCCTAGATCACAATCCTGAAATTTCAGCCATCTAGGTGGTCTAGATCGAGAAATATTGGAGTTCAAAAATTGCCCTTGGGGAGCCGACTTTTAAGCCCCTAGGACGCATATTAAGCGAGATATTCGCATTTAAAGTTTGAACTTGGATTTTTGCCCATAACTTGTTGTAAAATTGGTCTTATTCAAAGTTAGGCACAGCAATGGAAAGGGAATGATTCCTAGATCACAATCCTGAAATTTCAGCCATATAGGTGGTCTAAATCGAGAAATATTGGAGTTCAAAAATTGCCCTTTGGGAGCCGACTTTTAAGCCCCTAGGACGCATATTAAGCGAGATATTCGCATTTAAAGTTTGAACTTGGATTTTTGCCCATAACTTGTTGTAAAATTGGTCTTATTCAAAGTTAGGCACAGCAATGGAAAGGGAATGATTCCTAGATCACAGTCCTGAAATTTCAGCCATCTAGGTGGTCTAGATCGAGAAATATTGGAGTTCAAAAATTGCCCTTGGGGAGCCGACTTTTAAGCCCCTAGGACGCATATTAAGCGAGATATTCGCATTTAAAGTTTGAACTTGGATTTTTGCCCATAACTTGTTGTAAAATTGGTCTTATTCAAAGTTAGGCACAGCAATGGAAAGGGAATGATTCCTAGATCACAATCCTGAAATTTCAGCCATCTAGGTGGTCTAGATCGAGAAATATTGGAGTTCAAAAATTGCCCTTGGGGAGCCGACTTTTAAGCCCCTAGGACGCATATTAAGCGAGATATTCGCATTTAAAGTTTGAACTTGGATTTTTGCCCATAACTTGTTGTAAAATTGGTCTTATTCAAAGTTAGGCACAGCAATGGAAAGGGAATGATTCCTAGATCACAATCCTGAAATTTCAGCCATCTAGGTGGTCTAGATCGAGAAATATTGGAGTTCAAAAATTGCCCTTGGGGAGCCGACTTTTAAGCCCCTAGGACGCATATTAAGCGAGATATTCGCATTTAAAGTTTGAACTTGGATTTTTGCCCATAACTTGTTGTAAAATTGGTCTTATTCAAAGTTAGGCACAGCAATGGAAAGGGAATGATTCCTAGATCACAATCCTGAAATTTCAGCCATATAGGTGGTCTAAATCGAGAAATATTGGAGTTCAAAAATTGCCCTTTGGGAGCCGACTTTTAAGCCCCTAGGACGCATATTAAGCGAGATATTCGCATTTAAAGTTTGAACTTGGATTTTTGCCCATAACTTGTTGTAAAATTGGTCTTATTCAAAGTTAGGCACAGCAATGGAAAGGGAATGATTCCTAGATCACAGTCCTGAAATTTCAGCCATCTAGGTGGTCTAGATCGAGAAATATTGGAGTTCAAAAATTGCCCTTGGGGAGCCGACTTTTAAGCCCCTAGGACGCATATTAAGCGAGATATTCGCATTTAAAGTTTGAACTTGGATTTTTGCCCATAACTTGTTGTAAAATTGGTCTTATTCAAAGTTAGGCACAGCAATGGAAAGGGAATGATTCCTAGATCACAATCCTGAAATTTCAGCCATCTAGGTGGTCTAGATCGAGAAATATTGGAGTTCAAAAATTGCCCTTTGGGAGCCGACTTTTAAGCCCCTAGGACGCATATTAAGCGAGATATTCGCATTTAAAGTTTGAACTTGGATTTTTGCCCATAACTTGTTGTAAAATTGGTCTTATTCAAAGTTAGGCACAGCAATGGAAAGGGAATGATTCCTAGATCACAATCCTGAAATTTCAGCCATCTAGGTGGTCTAGATCGAGAAATATTGGAGTTCAAAAATTGCCCTTGGGGAGCCGACTTTTAAGCCCCTAGGACGCATATTAAGCGAGATATTCGCATTTAAAGTTTGAACTTGGATTTTTGCCCATAACTTGTTGTAAAATTGGTCTTATTCAAAGTTAGGCACAGCAATGGAAAGGGAATGATTCCTAGATCACAATCCTGAAATTTCAGCCATCTAGGTGGTCTAAATCGAGAAATATTGGAGTTCAAAAATTGCCCTTTGGGAGCCGACTTTTAAGCCCCTAGGACGCATATTAAGCGAGATATTCGCATTTAAAGTTTGAACTTGGATTTTTGCCCATAACTTGTTGTAAAATTGGTCTTATTCAAAGTTAGGCACAGCAATGGAAAGGGAATGATTCCTAGATCACAATCCTGAAATTTCAGCCATCTAGGTGGTCTAAATCGAGAAATATTGGAGTTCAAAAATTGCCCTTTGGGAGCCGACTTTTAAGCCCCTAGGACGCATATTAAGCGAGATATTCGCATTTAAAGTTTGAACTTGGATTTTTGCCCATAACTTGTTGTAAAATTGGTCTTATTCAAAGTTAGGCACAGCAATGGAAAGGGAATGATTCCTAGATCACAATCCTGAAATTTCAGCCATCTAGGTGGTCTAGATCGAGAAATATTGGAGTTCAAAAATTGCCCTTTGGGAGCCGACTTTTAAGCCCCTAGGACGCATATTAAGCGAGATATTCGCATTTAAAGTTTGAACTTGGATTTTTGCCCATAACTTGTTGTAAAATTGGTCTTATTCAAAGTTAGGCACAGCAATGGAAAGGGAATGATTCCTAGATCACAATCCTGAAATTTCAGCCATCTAGGTGGTCTAGATCGAGAAATATTGGAGTTCAAAAATTGCCCTTGGGGAGCCGACTTTTAAGCCCCTAGGACGCATATTAAGCGAGATATTCGCATTTAAAGTTTGAACTTGGATTTTTGCCCATAACTTGTTGTAAAATTGGTCTTATTCAAAGTTAGGCACAGCAATGGAAAGGGAATGATTCCTAGATCACAATCCTGAAATTTCAGCCATCTAGGTGGTCTAGATCGAGAAATATTGGAGTTCAAAAATTGCCCTTTGGGGAGCCGACTTTTAAGCCCCTAGGACGCATATTAAGCGAGATATTCGCATTTAAAGTTTGAACTTGGATTTTTGCCCATAACTTGTTGTAAAATTGGTCTTATTCAAAGTTAGGCACAGCAATGGAAAGGGAATGATTCCTAGATCACAAGTCCTGAAATTTCAGCCATCTAGGTGGTCTAGATCGAGAAATATTGGAGTTCAAAAATTGCCCTTGGGGAGCCGACTTTTAAGCCCCTAGGACGCATATTAAGCGAGATATTCGCATTTTAAGTTTGAACTTGGATTTTTGCCCATAACTTGTTGTAAAATTGGTCTTATTCAAAGTTAGGCACAGCAATGGAAAGGGAATGATTCCTAGATCACAATCCTGAAATTTCAGCCATCTAGGTGGTCTAGATCGAGAAATATTGGAGTTCAAAAATTGCCCTTTGGGAGCCGACTTTTAAGCCCCTAGGACGCATATTAAGCGAGATATTCGCATTTAAAGTTTGAACTTGGATTTTTGCCCATAACTTGTTGTAAAATTGGTCTTATTCAAAGTTAGGCACAGCAATGGAAAGGGAATGATTCCTAGATCACAATCCTGAAATTTCAGCCATCTAGGTGGTCTAGATCGAGAAATATTGGAGTTCAAAAATTGCCCTTGGGGAGCCGACTTTTAAGCCCCTAGGACGCATATTAAGCGAGATATTCGCATTTAAAGTTTGAACTTGGATTTTTGCCCATAACTTGTTGTAAAATTGGTCTTATTCAAAGTTAGGCACAGCAATGGAAAGGGAATGATTCCTAGATCACAATCCTGAAATTTCAGCCATCTAGGTGGTCTAGATCGAGAAATATTGGAGTTCAAAAATTGCCCTTTGACCGTGAGCACGGACTTTTAAGCCCCTAGGACGCATATTAAGCGAGATATTCGCATTTAAGTTTGAACTTGGATTTTTGCCCATAACTTGTTGTAAAATTGGTCTTATTCAAAGTTAGGCACAGCAATGGAAAGGGAATGATTCCTAGATCACAATCCTGAAATTTCAGCCATCTAGGTGGTCTAGATCGAGAAATATTGGAGTTCAAAAATTGCC
>CAKKTC010000283.1:0-32235 GCA_920104205.1 Eupeodes latifasciatus
CCATCACCATCTCACCATCACCATCTCACCATCACCATCTCACCATCACCATCTCACCATCACCATCTCACCATCACCATCTCACCATCACCATCTCACCATCACCATCTCACCATCACCATCTCACCATCACCATCTCACCATCACCATCTCACCATCACCATCTCACCATCACCATCTCACCATCACCATCTCACCATCACCATCTCACCATCACCATCTCACCATCACCATCTCACCATCACCATCTCACCATCACCATCTCACCATCACCATCACCATCACCATCTCACCATCTCACCATCACCATCTCACCATCTCACCATCACCATCTCATCATCTCACCATCACCATCTCACCATCACCATCTCACCATCTCACCATCACCATCTCACCATCACCATCTCACCATCACCATCTCACCATCACCATCTCACCATCACCATCTCACCATCACCATCTCACCATCACCATCTCACCATCACCATCTCACCATCACCATCTCACCATCACCATCTCACCATCACCATCTCACCATCACCATCTCACCATCACCATCTCACCATCACCATCTCACCATCACCATCTCACCATCTCACCATCACCATCTCACCATCACCATCTCACCATCACCATCTCACCATCACCATCTCACCATCTCACCATCACCATCTCACCATCTCACCATCACCATCTCACCATCACCATCTCACCATCACCATCTCACCATCACCATCTCACCATCACCATCACCATCTCACTATCACCATCTCACCATCACCATCTCACCATCACCATCTCACCATCACCATCTCACCATCACCATCTCACCATCACCATCTCACCATCACCATCTCACCATCACCATCTCACCATCACCATGTCACCATCACCATCTCACCATCACCATCTCACCATCACCATCTCACCATCACCATCTCACCATCACCATCTCACCATCACCATCTCACCATCACCATCTCACCATCACCATCTCACCATCTCACCATCACCATCTCACCATCACCATCTCACCATCACCATCTCACCATCACCATCTCACCATCACCATCTCACCATCACCATATCACCATCACCACCTCACCATCACCATCTCACCATCACCATTACCATCACCATCTCACCATCACCATCTCACCATCACCATCTCACCATCACCATCTCACCATCACCATCTCACCATCACCATCTCACCATCACCATCTCACCATCACCATCTAACCATCACCATCTCACCATCACCATCTCACCATCACCATCTCACCATCACCATCTCACCATCACCATCTCACCATCACCATCTCACCATCACCATCTCACCATCACCATCTCACCATCACCATCTCACCATCACCATCTCACCATCACCATCTCACCATCACCATCTCACCATCTCACCATCTCACCATCTCACCATCACCATCTCACCATCACCATCTCACCATCACTATCTCACCATCACCATCTCACCATCACCATCTCACCATCACCATCTCACCATCACCATCTCACCATCACCATCTCACCATCACCATCTCACCATCTCACCATCACCATCTCACCATCACCATGTCACCATCACCATCTCACCATCACCATCTCACCATCACCATCTCACCATCACCATCTCACCATCACCATCTCACCATCACCATCTCACCATCACCATCTCACCATCACCATCTCACCATCACCATCTCACCATCACCATCTCACCATCACCATCTCACCATCACCATCTCACCATCACCATCTCACCATCACCATCTCACCATCACCATCTCACCATCACCATCTCACCATCACCATCTCACCATCACCATCTCACCATCACCATCTCACCATCTCACCATCACCATCTCACCATCTCACCATCACCATCTCACCATCTCCATCTCACCATCACCATCTCACCATCACCATCTCACCATCTCACCATCACCATCTCACCATCACCATCTCACCATCACCATCTCACCATCACCATCTCACCATCACCATCTCACCATCACCATCTCACCATCACCATCTCAACATCACCATCTCACCATCACCATCTCACATCACCATCTCACCATCACCATCTCACCATCACCATCTCACCATCACCATCTCACCAACACCATCTCACCATCACCATCTCACCATCACCATCTCACCATCTTACCATCACCATTTCACCATCACCATCTCACCATCACCATCTCACCATCACCATCTCACCATCTCACCATCACCATCTCACCATCACCATCTCACCATCACCATCTCACCATCACCATCTCACCATCACCATCTCACCATCACCATCTCACCATCACCATCTCACCATCACCATCTCACCATCACCATCTCACCATCACCATCTCACCATCACCATCTCACCATCACCATCTCACCATCACCATCTCACCATCACCATCTCACCATCACCATCTCACCATCACCATCTCAACATCACCATCTCACCATCACCATCTCACCATCACCATCTCACCATCACCATCTCACCATCACCATCTCACCATCACCATCTCACCATCACCATCTCACCATCACCATCTCACCATCTCACCATCACCATCTCACCATCACCATCTCACCATCACCATCTCACCATCACCATCTCACCATCACCATCTCACCATCTCACCATCACCATCTCACCAGCACCATCTCACCATCACCATCTCACCATCACCATCTCACCATCACCATCTCACCATCACCATCTCACCATCATTATCACCATCTCACCATCACCATCTCACCATCACCATCTCACCATCACCATCTCACCATCACCATCTCACCATCACCATCTCACCATCACTATCTCACCATCACCATCTCACCATCACCATCTCACCATCACCATCTCACCATCACCATCTCACCATCACCATCACCATCTCACCATCACCATCTCACCATCACCATCTCACCATCACCATCTCACCATCACCATCTCACCATCACCATCTCACCATCACCATCTCACCATCACCATCTCAACATCACCATCTCACCATCACCATCTCACCATCACCATCTCACCATCACCATCTCACCATCACCATCTCACCATCTCACCATCACAATCTCACCATCACCATCTCACCATCACCATCTCACCATCACCATCTCACCATCACCATCTCACCATCACCATCTCACCATCACCATCTCACCATCACCATCTCACATCACCATCTCACCATCACCATCTCACCATCACCATCTCACCATCACCATCTCACCATCTCACCATCACCATCTCACCATCACCATCTCACCATCACCATCTCACCATCACCATCTCACCATCACCATCTCACCATCACCATCTCACCATCACCATCTCACCATCACCATCTCACCATCACCATCTCACCATCTTACCATCACCATCTCACCATCACCATCTCACCATCACCATCTCACCATCACCATCTCACCATCACCATCTCACCATCACCATCTCACCATCACCATCTCACCATCACCATCTCACCATCACCATCTCACCATCACCATCTCACCATCTCACCATCTCACCATCTCACCATCACCATCTCACCATCTCACCATCACCATCTCACCATCACCACTCACCATCACCATCTCACCATCACCATCTCACCATCACCATCTCACCATCTCACCATCTCACCATCTCACCATCACCATCTCACCATCACCATCTCACCATCACCATCTCACCATCACCATCACCATCTCACCATCACCATCTCACCATCACCATCTCACCATCACCATCTCACCATCACCATCTCACCATCACCATCTCACCATCACCATCTCCCCATCACCATCTCACCATCACCATCTCACCATCACCATCTCACCATCACCATCTCACCATCTCACCATCACCATCTCACCATCACCATCTCACCATCACCATCTCACCATCACCATCTCACCATCACCATCTCACCATCTCACCATCTCACCATCACCATCTCACCATCACCATCACCATCTCACCATCACCATCACCATCACCATCTCACCATCACCATCTCACCATCATCATCTCACCATCACCATCTCACCATCACCATCACCATCTCACCATCACCATCACCATCTCACCATCACCATCTCACCATCACCATCTCACCATCACCATCTCACCATCACCATCTCACCATCACCATCTCACCATCACCATCTCACCATCACCATCTCACCATCACCATCTCACCATCACCATCTCACCATCTCACCATCACCATCTCACCATCACCATCTCACCATCACCATCTCACCATCACCATCTCACCATCACCATCTCACCATCACCATCTCACCATCACCATCTCACCATCACCATCTCACCATCACCATCTCACCATCACCATCTCACCATCACCATCTCACCATCACCATCACCATCACCATCTCACCATCGCCATCACCATCTCACCATCACCATCTCACCATCGCCATCACCATCTCACCATCCCATCACCATCTCACCATCACCATCTCACCATCACCATCTCACCATCACCATCTCACCATCACCATCTCACCATCACCATCTCACCATCACCATCTCACCATCACCATCTCACCATCACCATCTCACCATCACCATCTCACCATCACCATCTCACCATCACCATCTCACCATCACCATCACCATCACCATCTCACCATCACCATCTCACCATCACCATCTCACCATCACCATCTCACCATCACCATCTCACCATCACCATCTCACCATCACCATCTCACCATCACCATCTCACCATCACCATCTCACCATCACCATCTCACCATCACCATCTCAACATCACCATCTCCACCATCACCATCTCACATCACCATCTCACCATCACCATCTCACCATCACCATCTCACCATCACCATCTCACCATCTCACCATCACCATCTCACCATCACCATCTCACCATCACCATCTCACCATCACCATCTCACCAACACCATCTCACCATCACCATCTCACCATCTCACCATCTCACCATCACCATCTCACCATCACCATCTCACCATCACCATCTCACCATCACCATCTCACCATCACCATCTCACCATCGCCATCTCACCATCACCATCTCACCATCACCATCTCACCATCACCATCTCACCATCACCATCTCACCATCACCATCTCACCATCACCATCTCACCATCACCATCTCACCATCACCATCTCACCATCACCATCTCACCATCACCATCTCACCATCACCATCTCACCATCTCACCATCTACATCTCACCATCACCATCTCACCATCACCATCTCACCATCACCATCTCACCATCTCACCATCACCATCTCACCATCACCATCTCACCATCACCATCTCACCATCACCATCTCACCATCACCATCTCACCATCACCATCTCACCATCACCATCTCACCATCACCATCTCACCATCACCATCTCATTATCACCATCTCACCATCACCATCTCACCATCATCACCATCTCACCATCTCACCATCACCATCTCACCACCACCATCTCACCATCACCATCTCACCATCACCATCTCACCATCACCATCTCACCATCTCACCATCACCATCTCACCATCACCATCTCACCATCACCATCTCACCATCACCATCTCACCATCACCATCTCACCATCACCATCTCACCATCACCATTCACCATCACCATCTCACCATCACCATCTCACCATCACCATCTCACCATCACCATCACCATCTCACCATCACCATCTCACCATCACCATCTCACCATCACCATCTCACCATCACCATCTCACCATCACCATCTCACCATCACCATCTCACCATCACCATCACCATCTCACCATCACCATCTCACCATCACCATCTCACCATCACCATCTCACCATCACCATCTCACCATCTCACCATCACCATCTCACCATCACGATCTCACCATCACCATCTCACCATCACCATCTCACCATCACCATCTCACCATCACCATCTCACCATCACCATCTCACATTCACCATCTCACCATCACCATCTCACCATCACCATCTCACCATCACCATCTCACCATCACCATCTCACCATCAGCATCTCACCATCACCATCTCACCATCACCATCTCACCATCACCATCTCACCATCACCATCTCACCATCACCATCTCACCATCACCATCTCACCATCACCATCTCACCATCACCATCTCACCATCACCATCTCACCATCACCATCTCACCATCACCATCTCACCATCTCACCATCACCATCTCACCATCACCATCTCACCATCACCATCTCACCATCACCATCTCACCATCTCACCATCACCATCTCACCATCACCATCTCACCATCACCATCTCACCATCACCATCTCACCATCACCATCTCACCATCTCACCATCACCATCTCACCATCACCATCTCACCATCACCATCTCACCATCACCATCTCACCATCACCATCTCACCGTCTCACCATCACCATCTCACCATCACCATCTCACCATCACCATCTCACCATCACCATCTCACCATCACCATCTCACCATCACCATCTCACCATCACCATCTCACCATCACCATCTCACCATCTCACCATCTCACCATCTCACCATCTCACCATCACCATCTCACCATCACCATCTCATCATCACCATCTTACCATCACCATCTCACCATCACCATCTCACCATCACCATCTCACCATCACCATCTCACCATCACTATCTCACCATCACCATCTCACCATCAACATCTCACCATCACCATCTCACCATCACCATCTCACCATCACCATCTCACCATCACCATCTCACCATCACCATCTCACCATCACCATCTCACCATCACCATCTCACCATCACCATCTCACCATCACCATCTCACCATCACCATCTCACCATCGCCATCTCACCATCACCATCTCACCATCACCATCTCACCATCACCATCTCACCATCACCATCTCACCATCACCATCTCACCATCTCACCATCACCATCTCACCATCACTATCTCACCATCACCATCTCACCATCACCATCTCACCATCACCATCTCACCATCACCATCTCACCATGATGATTGAAAATGCGAACGAAAAAATGGTTGCCTGTAAAGTCGGTTTTACGGGCGAAGATTTTACGTGACAACGTCTTTTTCTCGGTAGAATATTTATTGATATGAATATAATTAAATTGCACAATAGGAACAAGGAATTGAATGAAAATAAGAATTGCACAAATTTTTTAAACTAATAATTTACTTAACACTATCAACATTTATTAATAGTATGACATAACCTATAAACTCAGTTTCTCAACTTTTGTGTCAATCTAACAATTAATCAATCAATCATAGTTTACGATAATGAAATATCAGTGTACAATTATTTACCTTTATTGTTGTAGTTGTTGTAAATGACGAATCTAAGCACTCCACATTTTCACTACAGACACAGCTGACGATACTTTAACCACACGTGTGAACTTGTATTATGACGCTTTCTTGTTTTTCCAACGCCAAGAACGTTCGAGAAAGACAAAGACAGAGACACAAGCATGCGCCGATTCAATGCGCCTAATTCTCTAGTGCTGCGCGCGCGGCAGACCGATCATAGTTGAGTGGGAGAGAGACGCAAGGCATTCGGCGGGCCTCTTTCTCGTTCGGTGACTCATCGTAACGTTACCGGGCGTTACACTTTTTCATAAGTGACTCCCAGCCGCAACCTAATTTAAGACGTTGTCACGTCAAAAAAATGATTTGGTTTTCATAACGTTATAAATATAAATTTTATTTCAATATAAGATTTTACCAAGTTGTAATTTTCTTGTTTGAAGGATTACCTTGCGATGTATACCTCTCCGTGGTCAAACTAAAAAAGAAAGACTATACTTTACAGTTGACTTAAATCGAACGATAAATTTGTTTTTCATCTTAGCTAATCCAAAAAAAATTCATTGCAAGATATGCTGATATGCTGATTCTTGGCCTTGGGTGAGGATTAAAAGGGATTATAAGAATTTGGTTTAAGTAAGTACAGTGAGTATCGCAAATAATCTTCCAAGCTGGAGTTTTAATAATATTTATACAATTCAAATGATTTTAATGAAAATTAAGATAAAACAAATAATTTTGTTAAGCAATTAATTTTTACACAATCATAAACATCCTGGCCCCCCTGGAACATGTTTCAGGACCGTGGCACAGAGAGGTATATGGGTTCAAAACATGGCCAAAATGCAATTTTTTTTCTCAATTGGCAACCCTGATTTGTTATTTTCTGAAAAGCTTAATAGTAAGTGCATACAAAATCGAAACCTTCCAAGCTTTATCTAGTCACCAAGTGCAACGGGATCATTGAAAAGTCAACAATTGTTTAAACTGTCTGCTGAAGTTAGGAAAAAACGTGGATATAGAAGATTATTAAAATTGCTAAACTTTTGTTTCTTAACCTTTTTTCATTAAAATCGCTATGGATAATCGTAGATCAGGTATTTATTAAGTTGTTATATATATATTTTGGATATTTATTAATGTGATGTGATTCCAGATATAATTAATAATTTTTGGAATTGAATTGAAAATTAATATGTATATATATATATATGTATATAGTTCCAACAAAGAATAAAAAGTAAGAAAAATAACACAACCTCTTTGTTAATCGAATCTTTATTAATATGTAATGTCCTTTAGTTAAATTTCAAAGTCATTTTTTACATTCTCTTTTACTTTTAAGATTGTGGAATGTGGAACGTATTGTTTAAAACTCCAAGTTATGTTTGTTTAAATTATTATAATAAAATATGTGTTTCTTGTACATTCGTACATTCTCCCCCCACGATAGAATGATGATGTGAATTCTGCTCAATCAAATACCCAGTGTAAACGATTTAATTACAGCAACTTGGCATCATTATTTGATAACGAACTGCATTACCGGACTGCATTATCGGCAGGGCCCATTTTCGATGTTGTCATTCACCACTTTCCTTCTTATCTCATTCGTACATGAAAAGAGACAGACTATTAGTAAATATATTTTGACATTTAAACAAATACAAAAGACAAAGTCAACTACAGAGAATGCAAAACAAATAGGAGAAATTTGTAGTTTTTTATTCCTTTTATTCATGAGAATTGTTGTTGTTGATTTCATTCATGCTGCATCGGGTTGTTTTGGAATTGTAATTTGTAGTATAGTTTAAGTTTATAGTAAGTAAATGTGCATCCATCTTGGGTGATTTGTGTGCGCGTCGGTGATCGTTTTTGTTGTTTTGTTTTAATTAAAAATTAAATTAATTCGTGCGTTAATTAATCATATTAATCAATTCATCTATTAATTCAGGTAAGTTTGTTGAATGAATTGTGCGTGGTGTGTATGTGTATAAATAAATGGATTTCGCAAAATCCATTGCCGATATCGCGCGGTTATATTCGTACGGCGCGGCGGCGTAAGTTGGTGGCGACCGCGTTGTATGTTTGTATGGCTGGTATGTGATATGTGGTGTATTTTTTAGTTTTCAATATTAATTGATTTATTTTTAAATTATGTTCATATTATAAATGAAATAATTGGCTTATGATGCCATTAATTTTAAAATTTTTAATATACATAGTTAATATTAACTGTATGTATTTACATAATTGTGTGAATCGCGGCGTGGGTTGCTTATGTACACGTAAGTATATCAACCAAAAATTGATTGTTTCCAGTTGGAACAAATTTGATTTCCATTGAATGCGGGGAGTTTGTTTACGTTTTGAATTGGAGTTAAAGTGATTGTGTACATTACAAAAAACAAAACCAAACAAAAAATTATATTGGTTTTGTACCAAGGTGAAATATAATTATCATTAATTTGCAGAGTTAATTTTGAAATTATTGGTGATAATCATTGTTGTGTTAATATGATTTAATTTGTTGGAAAATTATAACGATGAATTATTATCTTAACTTTCAATTGATGTTTTTTTTTTTATTTCAAATGTGATTCAGTTTTGATCAAGTGTTAACTTTTTTTTGATATTAAATAAATTCGTTTTGGCATAAAATACACATTTATTTGGTTTGGAATTAAAGTGTTATTTTAACTATTTTATCAATTATTTTGACGCGATATGATATTTTGGATTAAATGTAAATTTATGATTTTGTTTTATTCTATTTTGTAAATTTTCGCGTTTCGGTGAATTTGACATGTTTTTTAGTGCCAAGTGTTTGACAGTAGTTTGTTTATTTTAAATTTGTGGATGGTGTTTTAAAACTTCATTGACACATAATTATTTTGTTGAAATTATAGAATTGTTTGTTTATAGTTTTAATACAAAAATGAAAAATGTATTTGTTTTTCGAACGAAAAGATGAATATGTGTACATTAATTTAGACAACATCAATAAATAAATTAATAAAATTATAATTTATGTGTTTTTCTTTTATTTTTGTGAAATTTGTGTTTTCAGCCTTTTCAAATTTTGTAATAAATTTATATTTTTCAGATTTTTGTAATAAATTTATTTGATAATTTTGTTATATTGATTTTGATTTACTAATAAATATTAACATTTTAATTGATGAATAAATTAAATACATCTTTTAATTTTCATTCGGTATATTAATTTTACTGGCGTGATTTCATACAATGGCTATTTGTTCTGCAGTTTTGTTCGATGGTAGCAGGCAAATTTTTGTTATTGGCCGTTTCAATTGCCCGGTTTGTGTTTTTACCGTCACGACGCGTATCAACCCGTCCGACCCGGTATGGGTTTCTTCAATTCTTGCAAGATTCCAGTAGGTCGATGGAAGTCGTTCATCTTTAAGAAGAACTAAGTCTCCTATTTTCGGCGGTTCTTTGACTTGTGTCCATTTTGGTCGTTGCTGAAGCCTTGCGAGATATTCAGAATTCCATTTTCGCCAAAATCCTTCTGATAGAGCTTGGACGCGTTTCCACCGATCATTATGCGTGATGTTGTTATCGAGTTCGCCTTGTGGTATAGCGTGTAATGATTCGCCGACTAGAAAGTGAGCGGGCGTGAGTGCATTTAAATCATCTAGGCTGTCGGAAAGAGGGCAAAGGGGCCTCGAATTCAGACACGCTTCTATTTGTGCTAGAAGCGTCGCGAGCTCCTCGAATGTTAGCCTTTCTGTTCCTACAACTCGTTTTAGATGGTACTTGACAGATTTCACACCCGCTTCCCATAACCCACCGAAGTGTGGAGAAGCTGGGGGAATAAAATGCCAATCTGTACCGTGATTTGCTAATTCTTCCGCAATTTCCTTCCAATCGTGCTGTGCTTCTTTTAACATTTTTGCTAATTCGTTATGAGCACCGACAAAATTAGTTCCGCAATCGCTGTATACCTTCACACAGCTTCCTCTTCTGGCAGTAAATCTCTTAAATGCTGCTAAAAACGCTTGTGTTGTGAGATCTGATACAACTTCTAAGTGAATAGCTTTAGTTGCTAAGCAGATAAAAATTGCAAAGTAACCTTTAAGGATTTTTGCACCGCGTGCCTTCCAGGACTTGATATCAATTGGACCTGCATAGTCAACGCCGGTATGACTAAACGGTCGAGACATACGTACTCTCGCTGCAGGCAAATTTCCCATTAACTGCTGCATTTCGGATGCCTTTTGCCGATAGCATGAAGGGCATCTATGCAGTTGGTATTTAACGCTTCTTCGTATTTGTCCAATCCAGTATCGTTGTCGAATATAGCTTATCATTTGTTGGACACCTCCATGAAATGTGTTCTTATGAGCATCTCGGACAACCAGACTCGTAAAGTGATGGTTGTTTTGGAGCAATATTGGATGTTGAGATTCATAGGGAAGCAGAGAGTTCTCCAAACGTCCTCCAACTCGTAAGACTCCGTTAGCATCGATGAACACGTTTAACGCCCGTAAGGCCCTTGGTGTTTTGTTTTCACGAATTTGTTGAATTTCGGTTTCAAACATTTCCTTTTGTACTGCTTTGACGATGAATAGGAGGGCAGTTTCCAACTCTTTTGGTTTAAGTGATCCTGTATTAGGTCCCAACTTGGGTCGACATTTTGTTATGAAACGATAACAGGTGGCGATAATTCTAATAACTTTGAGAAGACTCGAAAAGTTGTAGATAGTTTGTAATATGCTATCACCTTTTATCGCATGTATAACGAATGCTTTTATTGTACGTTGTTCTTCTACAACGTCTATTTCGGTGGGTTGATCTGGAAGATCGAATACCCATTTTTTTCGCAGAAGCTCTGGACCGTTCCACCACGACGTAAGTGACTCCAGTTCCGATGGATATACACCCCTGGACGCCAGATCGGCTGGGTTATGAAGCGTTGCGACATGTCCCCAGCAATCGATCCCCACTAACCGCTGGATTTCCGACACACGGTTGGATACGAATGTGGTCCATTTGGCGGGAGTGGCACGTATCCAGGCAAGTGCAATTGTGGAATCTGTCCATGCGTACATCTTCACATCTGGAATGGCTAGAACTTCCTTGGTGTATTGTAACAACTCTGCCAACATTACTGCGCCACAAAGTTCAAGACGAGGTAGAGTTATTGTTCGTTGATTTGGTGCTACCTTAGTCTTTGACAAAAGAAGATTGACATGAATTTTGCCTTTACTATCCAGGACTCGTACGTACACTGCTGCACCGTAAGCCTTCATAGAAGCATCGCAAAATCCATGTAGCTCGATCGCTTTATTAGTCTTGCTCAACTGGATCCATCTTGGAATCCGCAGCCGTTCGATCAGATGGAGTTCTCGGAGAAAAGCATCCCAATCTTTCTTCAAAGCAGCTGGAATTGGATCGTCCCAGTCACAGCCAAGCTCCCATAAGCGCTGCATCATAAGCTTTGCAGTGATGATGCATGGTGAGATCCAACCCAAAGGATCGAATAATTTTGCTATGGTTGACAGCATAGACCTTTTTGTCGTTGATTCTGTTGCAGGTTGCAGATTTTGGTATGAGAAGAAGTCATCGATGGGGAACCATTTGATGCCTAAAGTCTTGACATGGTTTGACAAGTTGAACGGAAGTTCAAAATCAAGTTCCCTATCCTGAACTGGAATATCTTCTATGAGTTCTTTCGTGTTACTTGTCCACTTTCTGAGGTTGAGTCCTGCTGTTGCTAAAAGTTGCTTAACTTCGTCACGTTTCTTTCGCGCTTTTTCAATAGTATCAGCTCCACTGATGAGATCGTCGACGTACATGTCTTCACGGACAGCCTTCGCCCCCTCAGGAAAATTTTCATTTTCATCATCAGCTACCTTTTTCAAAATTTTGATAGCAAGGTATGGTGCACTTGCTGTACCAAAGGTAACCGTGTTCATTTTAAATATTTTTACAGGTGACGTCTTCATATCTCTCCACAAAATAAGTTGATAATATCGGTCTGATTGATTGACGAAAATTTGTCGATACATCTTTTCGATGTCGGCCGTGAAAGTTACTCGATGAGTCCGCCATTTCAGAACAAGATCTATGATACTTGATTGCAATTTTGGACCCACAAGCAGCCAATCGTTTAGAGATTTGCCATCGGATGTTTTCGCTGCAGCGTCGAATACCACTCTCAATTTGGTTGTAGAACTCGCTTCTTTGAAAACCGCATGGTGTGGTAAGAAATAGTGGAATGGGGATTGAAGCACCGCATCATTGCCATCTACCTCTTCCATATGACCAAGCTCTTCATATTCTTTGATGCAGTTTTTGTAGGCTTCAGCCAGCTTTGGATTCGAATCCAGCCTTTTTTCAAGATGTAGAAATCGTCGAAAGGCGTTTTCTCTACTACATCCCATTGCTGGATACTTTTCACCTTTAAACGGTAACTTCACCTCGTAACGCCCGTTCGGTAAACGTGTTGTGTGTCGTTCAAAATGATTGTCGCAAGCAGTGTTTTCTTCCGTTTCTTGCTTCTGAAAAGGCATCTCCTCCAACTCCCAAAACTTCTCTAACTGCGAACTCAGGTCAGTAATTTGAACGAAGCTTCGAACTTGCTCAGGAATTTCGGCTGAAACTTTCCCGAACACAACCCACCCCAGTTCTGTATTTTGTGCTATGGGTCCATCTCCATTTTTCGAACGTCTTATTTCAGGAAGGAGTATTTCGGCGCAAACTTCACTACCGAGCAGTAAATCTATGGGTGCAGGCTCATAGAGATGAGGATCAGCTAAAGAAAGGCCTTTCAAATGCTTCCAAATGCCAGGTATCACTCGATGGGTCGGGAGATGGCCAGTCAACGACTTGAAGACCAACGCCTGGATGGCAGTCTCGAACGTCGAGTGGCGTGAAGCAAATCTTACTTCGACGGAGTATTGCGCAGTGCCGTTGTTGACCAACCCTAACCCGGATACCTCAACATTTGTACCCTTTCTTTCTTATTTCAGAAGTTGTGCCGCTGCTTCAGTGATGAAGGACCTTTCTGACCCTGTATCGATGAGAGCACGTAGAAGACGTAACTTACCATCTGCTGCCCGTACCTTTACTACCGCTGTCGCCATGAGCACCTGGTGTGCGTAACCACTTTGCGACGCGTGGTAGCTAAATGACTGTCCTTGTGTTGACTGTAGTTGTTGTTCAACCGCTGGTTGAAATACAGGAGCATTCGGATTTATTGACGTCTGGAATGTTTTCGCCTGAGATGAAGCACTAGTTGCAGGAAATTGTTGTGTGTTGCTTGAAGATTGCTGTTGCATGTGTGTGTTGCTTCCACTTGCATACTGCTGCTTCTCATGTAGCAGCGAATGGTGTCTTTGTTGACAAAAATAACACGATGTGAAACTGTAGCACGTTGCTACAAGATGCCCGTAAGACAAACAATTTTCACATATCTTGAGTCTGGAAACAATTTCTTGTCGACCTTTGACATCCATGTTGAGGAATTGTTGGCATTTTCTCAATGTGTGTTTGCCTTGACTGCACAGCTTACAAATTAATTTCTCCACGGTGTTGCTCTTGTCCGCCTTTTGGGATGGCTGTTTGACGATCTGCTTTGCATGCATGACTTTTGTCTTAGCTGGTTGTACGCGTGGCCTTGTTTTTAAATATGGCTCCTCTTTAGACCGGAATCCTGCCTCATGCTCCTGTTGACCAATAACTTCGAGAGTTCGAAAACGGATCTCCAAAAACTCGGTAAATTCCTTAAATGTAGGCAAATCTTTTCTATTACCTAATTTTTCTTCCCATAGTTTTTGACAAGAGTGTGGAAGCTTCTGATACAGGAACCATATAAGAACGGTGTCCCAACTGGAAACAGGCACATCCATTTTTTCAAGCGCGTGAAAATATTCTTTTGTTGTATACAAAAGATCTTTTAGGCCCGTAGCAGTCTCACGAGATAAAGAAGGTTGACCAAAAAGCGTTTGCATTTGAGTATGTACAAGAACGCGCTTATGATCGTATCAATCCTTCAACAAATCCCTTATCGTAGCTGGCAGCCTCCACAGAAAAATTCTGCAAAAATCGATTTGCATCACCAGTCAAGCACGACTGCAAAAAATGAAGCTTATCGATGTCTTCAATACTCTTGTTATTATGGATAAGAGCTTGAAACCTGTCGTGGAATGCACGCCAGGTAGTATATGAACCATCGAATTTTGGCAAATCGATTCGTGGTAGTCTTATCCCCGAATACGTCGATGGTGCAGCTGTATTACTGGGCGGAGCCCCTAGGATTGGAGGAGTCGCAACGATCGATGACGATTTTTCGATCGTTTCCACCAGCTCTGTACGATATTCGAGGTAAATTTCGTTAATTTGCTCATATACTACCTTTAACTCTTCAACTTTCATTTCTTCTTCCAGCATACCACCCCCAATGATGGCTTCATTGTAAGTTTTTGCCGAAAGAACATCTTCTTCTAACTTGCTTAGACGAGCTGAAGCATAGGCTTTTACCTTACGGTCTTTTGGTGATTTTTTAAAATTAGTAAGATCCCTTATTATCTTAGCTAAAAGATCTTTTTGTAGCTCACCATATTTGTAATTTTTGGTTTCAGCCATAATAATATTTAATTTTCTTTAAAATTCGACAGAAATGACGAAGAAATCAAATGGACAAGTTTACAACACACAAAGCAAAACTTACTGCTTGTCTGCAACTGCTCCTGATGCTGATGCTGATGCTGATGCTGATGCTGATGCTGATGCTGATGCTGATGCTGATGCTGATGCTGATGCTGATGCTGATGCTGATGCTGATGCTGATGCTGATGCTGATGCTGATGCTGATGCTGATGCTGATGCTGATGCTGATGCTGATGCTGATGCTGATGCTGATGCTGATGCTGATGCTGATGCTGATGCTGATGCTGATGCTGCTACTGCTGCTGCCGACGACGTCACGTTGTATCGATGATTATGTAGATTTGTTAGTGTCTTTGTTGGACACTTTGTTCATAAATTAGTTTTAAGTTAAATTTAAGTTAAATTAATTAGTTTTAAGTTAATTTGTTAAATATGAATTAGTGATTAAAAACGATTTGTTCAATGCACAATTTAAATCACGTATCTATTTTTATACGAATCGTAAATTCGGTTTTTTCTAAATTGTAATATCGGGGCACACACCGCACATATATTATATTGTTCTTGTTAAAGTTTATAAGTTCGTATTTAAAGGCTCGAAGGACCAATGATTCCAGATATAATTAATAATTCTTGGAATTGAATTGAAAATTAATATGTATATACATATATATATATGTATATAGTTCCAACAAAGAATAAAAAGTAAGAAAAATAACACAACCTCTTTGTTAATCGAATCTTTATTAATATGTAATGTCCTTTAGTTAAATTTCAAAGTCATTTTTTACATTCTCTTTTACTTTTAAGATTGTGGAATGTGGAACGTATTGTTTAAAACTCCAAGTTATGTTTGTTTAAATTATTATAATAAAATATGTGTTTCTTGTACATTCGTACAAAATGCAATTTTTTTTTTCTCAATTGGCAACCCTGATTTGTTATTTTCTGAAAAGCTTAATAGTAAGTGCATACAAAATCGAAACCTTCCAAGCTTTATCTAGTCACCAAGTGCAACGGGATCATTGAAAAGTCAACAATTGTTTAAACTGTCTGCTGAAGTTAGGAAAAAACGTGGATATAGAAGATTATTAAAATTGCTAAACTTTTGTTTTTTAACCTTTTTTCATTAAAATCGCTATGGATAATCGTAGATCAGGTATTTATTAAGTTGTTATATATATATTTTGGATATTTATTAATGTGATGTTTGTGAAAATAAGGTATATCTTCGGTTTACGTGAATTGTGAGTAAATGTGCCGATCTTTTTAGTTTAAAAAGAATTTTGTTATGTTTCTAAGTGTTTCTATGTAATGAAATTTGTTTTGTTATGTGAGGTTATGTATATAAAAGTGTGTAATAAAAGAATCAGCCGCCAAAAAGAGCCATTTTATTAAATATTGTGTTTTGTTTGTTGGTAATTAAAATTTTTCAAATTTTTTTGTTTGGTGTTAATTTGCTTTAAATTCGTAAATAGGATCATCTGGATTGAGGTTTATGACTCGAAATGAGTTATATAATATAATGCAACGCTCAAATAAGGCAACATTTGATGAGAAACTGGATTATATGCAACAAGAAATTTTGAGTCATTATAGTGAGCATGACAAAATAGTTGAAGCAAAAAAAAGTTATCTGTTATAAAACACCAGTTTAAAGAAAAATGGTTAGCTGTCCGAAAAACAAAATCATTGTTTGAGAAAAAAAATGCTGAGTGGCTTAACGGAATGGTATCGTTACCTATTGCAGGTAGGTCAATAACAAAATATGTTTAAGAGATTTATAGGTACATATACAATTTTGTGCTAGCATAGGTGTCAGTCGAGGTCGTCCTCAGAAATCTTTTGGTGAATCAAGTGATAGGAGCAAAAGACGAAGAACCGAAGACCTGAGATCAAAGGACGTAGAAGAGCTGACTTACGCTACACAAATGAAGTTTCGCGAGACAGGGAATGTCGATGCTTCAAAAATCGTTAAGGACCTAATTAAAAGTCCTGGAAGAGCAAAGCAATACGTTGCGGCCAAAAATAATAACACTGCAAACCAACCACATCAATTATCACCCTTACGTGCTCTTTCTATGTTTACGGAAGCAGGACTTACTAAATCCCAGTATGAAATCGTTAGAAACTAACAAACAATTTTTTCCTTGCTATTCTGTGCTTCAAAAGGTTAAAAAGGAATGCTACCCTGAAATTCACTCCATAACCGAGACATGTGCTGAAGTGAAAGTACAAAAGTTGATGGATCACACTGTGAGTCGACTTATAAAACATCTTGGGAATGCTGTAGAGCTTTTAAGTGAGGAAGATAAAAAATCATTAATTTTGATAAGTAAATGGGGTTGTGATGGGTCTCAACAGAGTCAATATAAAATGAAATTTGAAAATCAAGCTGACTCTGATGCCAATATTTTTCAAAGCTCTGTTGTTCCACTACAGTTGCTTTATGGTCTCGAAAAGAAAATTCTTTGGCAAAATCCAACCCCATCATCACCTCGCTATTGTCGACCAATAAGAATTCGATTCATCAAAGAAACACACGATGTTATCCACGAAGAAATAGACTACGTGAAATCACAAATTTCTGCGCTTTCCGCTACAGAAGTTGATGATATGTTTATAAAACATAACATGTTATTCACCATGGTAGATGGTAAGGTTTTTAATGCCGCAACGCATACCAAATCTTCGGCCAGGTGCTATATTTGTGAAGCCCTTTCACACGAGTTTAATGACCTAAGTAAGAAAAGACCCTGCAAGAAAGAAAATTTTGACTTCGGTCTTTCCTTGCTCCATGCTCGTATACGGTTTTTTGAGACCATGTTACATGTAGCTTACAGGTTGCCTGTGAAAAAATGGAATGTTAGACTTACGAGTGACGAAAAACAATTAGTAGAAAGAAGAAAGAAAGAAATTCAGGATCAGTTCAGGCAACAACTCGGACTCCTAGTGGATATCCCAAAATCGAATTTTGGCAATACAAATGATGGAAATACCAGCAGAAGATTTTTTGATTCATATGAAATATCAGCAGCTATAACGGGAATAGATAAACATTTATTGTATCGTCTTAAAATTGTTTTAGATACATTGTGCTCCGGATTTAAAATCAATACTGAAGCGTTTGAAAAGTATTGTCAAGAAACGGCCGAGCTTTATGTTTCCTTATATAAATTTTACCCAATGTCTCCTACAATGCATAAGGTGCTAATTCATGGATCCGAGGTAATTAAAAAAGCTATTCTTCCAATAGGACAGCTTTCAGAGGAAGCAGCAGAAGCACGAAACAAACATATTCGCTTATACCGTTTAAGCTATTCAAGAAAGTTTTCTCGTGTTAATTGCAACATGGATGTTCTTAATAGGCTTCATCTAACATCTGATCCATTAATAACTGGCATGAGATGTAATAAAAATAAAAAGAAACCCTTATTAACTGATGTTATTAATTTGCTATCAGAAAATAACATTTCTTTTGACAATATTGATGAAAATAGTACTGAAGAGTAAATAAAAACTTTGTTTCATCATTAAAAAATGTTTGTTTTTAGTTATTATTAATGTTAAAATTGAATAATAAGAAATATTTAAGCGATAGAGAAAAAAATATTTTTGGCCAAGTTTTAGACCTATATACCACACTGTGCGTGGTAGTAACGCAAGTTTGGTTATGGATCGTGTACTCGTACCCTTGGTAGTACGAACAGTAGCTACTCGCACTAGATTATCTGCACCTCTGTTGACGTTTTCAATTCTTCCCATCAGCCACTTGGTTGGAGGAAGATTTGGCTCTTTGATAACAACTAGATCGCCAGGCTTCAGGTTGGTTGTTTTCCGTTGCCATTTAGGGCGTTCCTGGAGTGAAGTTAGGTACTCCATGTGCCATCTTTTCCAAAACCCTTGCACGATAAACTGTATATGATTCCAATGAGTCAATCGGTTAGTTGGTATCTCCGTTAAATTGGGCTCTGGAACTGTGGTTAGCGGCTCACCTACGAGAAATGTGCTGGAGTTAGTGGGTTTAAGTCATTATCAGATACAGAACATAAGGGACGAGAGTTCAAAATTGCCTCAATCTGAGTGAGAACCGTATACAGTTCCTCGAAAGTTAAAACAGAATTTCCTAACACACGACGTAGATGGAGCTTTATCGATCGGACACCAGATTCCCAAAGTCCCCCGAAATGGGGTGCGGACGGAGGAATGAAGTGCCATGTAATGCCGTCTTTAGCGAGGCTTGTAGCAATTTCTTCGTTGTGAACTTGGGACAGAATCACTTTATGCATCTCGTCCAAGCAACGGCGGGCGCCTTTGAAATTACTGCCATTATCACTAAACATGTTGGCACACCTTCCACGGCGAGAAACAAACCTTCGAAGGGCAGCGAGAAACGCATCTGTAGTGAGATCACTTACCACTTCCATATGAATGGCCTTTGTGGACATACAAACAAATAATGATATGTATGCCTTGGACAGCTTGGGCTTACGTCCACGAGAGAGTTTGATAACCAGGGGCCCAGCATAGTCACAACCTGTATTTAGGAATGGTCGAGACGCGAGAATCCGCTGCTTCGGTAAATCTCCCATGAGTTGAGTGGTTGTTGCTTTTCTTTGCATAAAGCATGCTTTGCAACGATGTACGATTCTTCGAATAAGATTTCGACTTCCAAGTATCCAGTACATCTGTCGAACTATTGTAAATGTTGCAGAAACACCAGTATGAAGATAATTATTGTGGATATCTGAAACTATTAGGGATGAAACATGATTATTAGCTGGTAGTATAATAGGGTGTTTAATATTATATGAAACGATAGCATTTTTTATTCTACCACCAACTCTAAGAATTCCATCGGTGTCCAAAAATGGTGAGTACTTGATGAGCTTTGATTTAACTGGAAGTTCTTTGTTGAATTGAAGATGATTTATGTCGTTTTCAAACGCGAGGTTTTGAACATGTTTGATTATGATTTTTTTGGCGTTTTGAATTTCACGTAAACTGAGATTTGATGAGCAAGGGGAAACATTTTTTAACCGAGATTTTGGCAGAGCCCGATAGCACCAAGCGACAATTCGTTGCAAACGATACCAAGAAGAATTTTTGTCAATTAGGATTTGCAAACGGTTGTTATCTAGGGTCGTTACCAGTGACACTGTTTTCACAAACTTAGCTTCGAAAATCGGATTTTCATCCACGATTTCTTTAGGGAAAAAATGGGATTCAGGCCAATATTGTTCAGGTTTTGAAAGCCATGGTGGGCCTGTCCACCAGAGGCTATGATCAACAAGGTTTGATGGAAGAACTCCTCGCGACGCACAATCTGCTGGGTTGAATTCCGACGCGATATGATGCCACGATTTAAACGGAACCGTTTCTAGAATTGTTGCGGTTCGGTTAGCCACAAAAGAGTTCCAACGACGAGGTGGAGAACGATTTCCGAATCGCACCAAGCTGAAACTTTTGTAGTTCGAGTAGTTAACGAGTTTTTAATAAGGGAAAATAACCTACTCAAGAGCAACGCACCACACAGTTCTAGCCTTGGGATTGTAACTGGTTTTAGGGGAGCAACTTTCGTTTTCGCGGCTATAATGTTGGTTTTGAATACATTTGGACTTATCTGGCACCGAGCATATATTGCCGCCGCATACGCTACCGATGACGCGTCTGAAAATCCATGCAGTTCAATACCATCAAATTCGTGCGACGATATGTTTCTTGGAACGGATATATTTTTAAAAAAACGAAGTTCTGTTCTATATTCTGACCATTTTTTGGCTAATGCATGAGGCAATTGATCATCCCAGCCAAGTTTAAACTCAGATGACCAAAGTTCTTGAAAGAGGATCTTAAACAAAATCACTGAAGGAGCTAAAAAACCCAAAGGATCAAAGATTTGAGCGATTTCGGATAATAATGTTCTTTAAGTTGCAGTGGACTTCTCGCGTAACTCACACAATCGAAATGAAAATTCATCTTTAGCCGGACTCCAGTACATGCCTAAAACCTTAATCAATGTCTTTGATTGTTCTGGATCCGTCCAACAGAATTCGCAGTCGTTTTGAGGCAGGGTAGCTAATAATGGCCAACAGTTAGAAGTCCATTTACGAAGATTTAGACTAGCTTTAGATAGTAAGTCTACTAGTTCAGATTGAAGAGAAATCAAGCCTTCTACAGAATCGCTTCCCGTCATAACATCATCTACGTAAACGTCATTCAAGAGAACCCGAGAGGCATTTGGGTATATCGGGCTGTAATCTTCTGCGAGTTGTTTGAGAACCCTGACCGATAAAAATGGAGCCGAAGCTGTTCCGTAGGTGACTGTCAAAAGACGAAAGTGTTGAATTTCATCATCCGGAGATTCCCTCCAAACGATCCTCTGGAAGTTTGTGTGACGATCATCAACCCATATCTGTCGAAACATTTTTTCTATATCGGCAGTAAAGACATACCGATGTTGACGAAAGCGAAGACAAACCCCTAGCAAATCTCGTTGGATCGGAGGACCGATTAATAACTGAGAATTTAAAGACTGACCTAATGAATCTTTCACTGACCCATCAAATACAACTCGCAGTTTTGTCGAAGAACTCTCCGGTTTGAATACTGCATGGTGGGGTAGATAAAACTGTTTTCCACAAGAGGTCTTCATGTCTTCTGTGCGAATTCGTTCCATATGACCTAGAGCAAGATATTCCCGCATAAATCGGGTATACGCTTGATGCAGATCAGGGTGAGACTTGAAGCGACGTTCCATAGACAACAAACGAGAGATTGCAGATTTAAGTGTATCCCCGAACGATGGCGACGAATGTTTAAAGGGCCTCTAGAAGCACGAGAAAAGAACTTACGAAAGTGAATTTCAGCTGGATCGTTAATAGCGGCTATATCCTTGGAAGGCGTGATGTCCTCTAGTTCCCAAAATCGTTGTAATATTGAATCAACATCAACGCTGACGTGAATTGAAGAGATTGGTTGTGTGGTGGGCTCAAAAACTTCTCCGGATATAACCCATCCAAACAACGTATTCTGCCCTACTGGCATTCCTATTGGACCCCGAATCTGTTCACTTTTCAAAATGCTCCATAGTTTGTCTGCTCCTAGTAAGATTTCAATCGGTCCTGGGACATTAAAATGAGGATCAGCTAATTCCAAATTAGAAATGTGTGACCAACCAGAAATGTCTATTAACTTAGACGGTAAATGAGACGTTAACCTTTTGAGAACAAATGCATCTGTTAACAAACTGCTGGAACTGTCTTGTGAGAAAAGCTGCAGAGACATACAACCTTAAGTGAATCCTGCTTCAGTTTTGGATAGCCCAAGAATCGGAATACGAGCATGTTTCCTATTTAAACCAAGCCTTTGTGCAAAAGATTCAACAATGAATGACACCTGAGACCCAGAATCTAACAAAACCCTACAGTTCACGAATTTTCCATGCTTATCTTGAACCTTGGCGACAAGAGTAGGTAAAATAGTTTGACGAGGACTAAGTTCAAGAAATGATTATTGACGATGGAAGGAGTTGATGTTGAAGCAGTAAAGAGTTTACACGACGACGATGGTGAGCTCTCCGGCGAACTTTTTGATGGGGATGTGGCAGAAGAAATGCTTTCTTGCTCGTTAGCATGAACTTAAGAGTGATGACGTGATTGACATGACCGGCAGCGAAACGAAGACCGACATTTTACTGACGAATGACCGACACGAAGGCAGTTAAAGCATAGCGATTTAGTTCTAGCAAAGTTTCTACGTTCTTCAATACTTAAAGCAACGAATTCTGGGCACTGAGGAAGAATGTGAGGTCCTTGACACTTTGGGCATTTTAATTGAGTTTCATTCGATTGGGCTACATGAGCTTTTATTTTTATTGTCTTTTGTCGCGAAATACTAGAACGATTTACTGATTGGCACGATTCTAAAGCATCACACCTCAATTGTAGAAACCTTAAAAGTTCATCAAAAAAACAATCATCGCGAGAGCCAACTTCTGTAGCCCACGCTTGTCTCGATTAAGCAATAGATACATGAGCCATGGATCGCGTCCGGTTTGATTAATTGAGTTAAGTCCCCGAATAATTTCATCCGCCCCATCAACAATGGAGCGAAGTAACTTTACATTTGACACGGTGGTTGTAGGCAAAGATAAAAAAGATTGAATATATGATTGTGCAATTATATTAACACGATCGTATCTTTGTTCGAGCTTTTCCCACGCTTCAATGTAATTTGTTTCCGAAATCGGAATTGTCTTTACCAAATCAAACGCGGTATCTCGCAAAAACGATTTAAGATAATGGAATTTTTGAGTGGCTGTGAAATCGGTTTTGGAATCAACCGTACTTGTAAATAAATCGCGAAACGTTGGCCAATCTTTATAATTTCCCGAAAATGGCTGAATCGTTATAGGCTGCAGCTTAACTGACGACGACATTGTTTTCGGTGACGTATTAAGAATTTCTAGAAAAGATGATTGTTGTTGCGCGAGTTGTTCAATTGCCGTCTTATTAGCCTGATTTGCAACAGATTGCCTGTCCCGAATTGCTTTCTTAAGGCCCGACTGCGCGATAAAAAATTTATCTTCGTATGTTCCAAATTCTACCTCAAGATCGATAAACTCTTCATCATTTGCTTCAACTAATAGTTCATTATGCAATGACACAAATTCGTCCCACGCTTGTTCTATACTCTTCAACCGAATTTCAAGCATTTCTATGGTCGTAGAAGCCTCTATCGTGCCCACAAACTCTGCAGTGCGAGTTAGCCTACCCTTAGCATTACCACGTTTCTGTTTTAAGGAACTCATTATGAAAGACACCTTTTGTTTAATAATTTATTAATTGTTTAATTGAATCAGAACCAGACCAAGTGAACACGTTAATTAATTGATTAAAGGTTTATGTCCGAAAGATTACACTGCGATTACAATTCGACGACTACGATAATTTCATCAATAAATTAACACAAGGTTTACTTTATTAAACAAAGCTATACCCGTAGACTATAGTTCAATTTTTATAATAAATTAGGCTGCGAAGGACCAAATTCGATGATTGAAAATGCGAACGAAAAAAAATGATTTGGTTTTTATAACGTTATAAATATAAATTTTATTTCAATATAAGATTTTACGAAGTTGTAATTTTCTTGCTTGAAGGATTACCTTGCGATGTATACCTCTCCGTGGTCAAACTAAAAAAGAAAGACTATACTTTACAGTTGACTTAAATCGAACGATAAATTTGTTTTTCATCTTAGCTAATCCAAAAAAAATTCATTGCAAGATATGCTGATATGCTGATGGAGTTTTAATAATATTTATACAATTCAAATGATTTTAATGAAAATTAAGATAAAACAAATAATTTTGTTAAGCAATTAATTTTTACACAATCATAAACAACCATCTCACCATCACCATCTCACCATCACCATTTCACCATCACCATCTCACCATCACCATCTCACCATCACCATCTCACCATCACCATCTCACCATCACCATCTCACCATCACCATCTCACCATCACCATCTCACCATCACCATCTCACCATCACCATCTCACCATCACCATCTCACCATCACCATCTCACCATCACCATCTCACCATCACCATCACCATCTCACCATCACCATCACCATCTCACCATCACCATCACCATCTCACCATCACCATCTCACCATCACCATCTCACCATCACCATCTCACCATCACCAGATTCCCAAAGTCCCCCGAAATGGGGTGCGGACGGAGGAATGAAGTGCCATGTAATGCCGTCTTTAGCGAGGCTTGTAGCAATTTCTTCGTTGTGAACTTGGGACAGAATCACTTTATGCATCTCGTCCAAGCAACGGCGGGCGCCTTTGAAATTACTGCCATTATCACTAAACATGTTGGCACACCTTCCACGGCGAGAAACAAACCTTCGAAGGGCAGCGAGAAACGCATCTGTAGTCAGATCACTTACCACTTCCATATGAATGGCCTTTGTGGACATACAAACAAATAATGATATGTATGCCTTGGACAGCTTGGGCTTACGTCCACGAGAGAGTTTGATAACCAGGGGCCCAGCATAGTCACAACCTGTATTTAGGAATGGTCGAGACGCGAGAATCCGCTGCTTCGGTAAATCTCCCATGAGTTGAGTGGTTGTTGCTTTTCTTTGCATAAAGCATGCTTTGCAACGATGTACGATTCTTCGAATAAGATTTCGACTTCCAAGTATCCAGTACATCTGTCGAACTATTGTAAATGTTGCAGAAACACCAGTATGAAGATAATTATTGTGGATATCTGAAACTATTAGGGATGAAACATGATTATTAGCTGGTAGTATAATAGGGTGTTTAATATTATATGAAACGATAGCATTTTTTATTCTACCACCAACTCTAAGAATTCCATCGGTGTCCAAAAATGGTGAGTACTTGATGAGCTTTGATTTAACTGGAAGTTCTTTGTTGAATTGAAGATGATTTATGTCGTTTTCAAACGCGAGGTTTTGAACATGTTTGATTATGATTTTTTTGGCGTTTTGAATTTCACGTAAACTGAGATTTGATGAGCAAGGGGAAACATTTTCTAACCGAGATTTTGGCAGAGCCCGATAGCACCAAGCGACAATTCGTTGCAAACGATACCAAGAAGAATTTTTGTCAATTAGGATTTGCAAACGGTTGTTATCTAGGGTCGTTACCAGTGACACTGTTTTCACAAACTTAACTTCGAAAATCGGATATTTATCCACGATTTCTTTAGGGAAAAAATGGGATTCAGGCCAATATTGTTCAGGTTTTGAAAGCCATGGTGGGCCTGTCCAACAGAGGCTATGATCAACAAGGTTTGATGGAAGAACTCCTCGCGACGCACAATCTGCTGGGTTGAATTCCAACGCGATATGATGCCACGATTTAAACGGAACCGTTTCTAGAATTGTTGCGGTTCGGTTAGCCACAAAAGAGTTCCAACAACGAGGTGGTGAAGACAAACAGTGGAGTTCCGAATCGCACCAAGCTGAAACTTTTGTAATTCGAGTAGTTAACGAGTTTTTAATAAGGGAAAATAACCTACTCAAGAGCAACGCACCACACAGTTCTAGCCTTGGGATTGTAACTGGTTTTAGGGGAGCAACTTTCGTTTTCGCGGCTATAATGTTGGTTTTGAATACATTTGGACTTATCTGGCACCGAGCATATATTACCGCCGCATACGCTACCGATGACGCGTCTGAAAATCCATGCAGTTCAATACCATCAAATTCGTGCGACGATATGTTTCTTGGAACGGATATATTTTTAAAAAACCGAAGTTCTGTTCTATATTCTGACCATTTTTTGGCTAATGCATGAGGCAATTGATCATCCCAGCCAAGTTTAAACTCAGATGACCAAAGTTCTTGAAAGAGGATCTTAAACAAAATCACTGAAGGAGCTAAAAAACCCAAAGGATCAAAGATTTGAGCGATTTCGGATAATAATGTTCTTCTAGTTGCAGTGGACTTCTCGCGTAACTCACACAATCGAAATGAAAATTCATCTTTAGCCGGACTCCAGTACATGCCTAAAACCTTAATCAATGTCTTTGATTGTTCTGGATCCGTCCAACAGAATTCGCAGTCGTTTTGAGGCAGGGTAGCTAATAATGGCCAACAGTTAGAAGTCCATTTACGAAGATTTAGACTAGCTTTAGATAGTAAGTCTACTAGTTCAGATTGAAGAGAAATCAAGCCTTCTACAGAATCGCTTCCCGTCATAACATCATCTACGTAAACGTCATTCAAGAGCACCCGAGAGGCATTTGGGTATATCGGGCTGTAATCTTCTGCGAGTTGTTTGAGAACCCTGACCGATAAAAATGGAGCCGAAGCTGTTCCGTAGGTGACTGTCAAAAGACGAAAGTGTTGAATTTCATCATCCGGAGATTCCCTCCAAACGATCCTCTGGAAGTTTGTGTGACGATCATCAACCCATATCTGTCGAAACATTTTTTCTATATCGGCAGTAAAGACATACCGATGTTGACGAAAGCGAAGACAAACCCCTAGCAAATCTCGTTGGATCGGAGGACCGATTAATAACTGAGAATTTAAAGACTGACCTAATGAATCTTTCACTGACCCATCAAATACAACTCGCAGTTTTGTCGAAGAACTCTCCGGTTTGAATACTGCATGGTGGGGTAGATAAAACTGTTTTCCACAAGAGGTCTTCATGTCTTCTGTGCGAATTCGTTCCATATGACCTAGAGCAAGATATTCCCGCATAAATCGGGTATACGCTTGATGCAGATCAGGGTGAGACTTGAAGCGACGTTCCATAGACAACAAACGAGAGATTGCAGATTTAAGTGTATCCCCGAACGATGGCGACGAATGTTTAAAGGGCCTCTAGAAGCACGAGAAAAGAACTTACGAAAGTGAATTTCAGCTGGATCGTTAATAGCGGCTATATCCTTGGAAGGCGTGATGTCCTCTAGTTCCCAAAATCGTTGTAATATTGAATCAACATCAACGCTGACGTGAATTGAAGAGATTGGTTGTGTGGTGGGCTCAAAAACTTCTCCGGATATAACCCATCCAAACAACGTATTCTGCGCTACTGGCATTCCTATTGGACCCCGAATCTGTTCACTTTTCAAAATGCTCCATAGTTTGTCTGCTCCTAGTAAGATTTCAATCGGTCCTGGGACATTAAAATGAGGATCAGCTAATTCCAAATTAGAAATGTGTGACCAACCAGAAATGTCTATTAACTTAGACGGTAAATGAGACGTTAACCTTTTGAGAACAAATGCATCTGTTAACAAACTGCTGGAACTGTCTTGTGAGAAAAGCTGCAGAGACATACAACCTTTAGTGAATCCTGCTTCAGTTTTGGATAGCCCAAGAATCGGAATACGAGCATGTTTCCTATTTAAACCAAGCCTTTGTGCAAAAGATTCAACAATGAATGACACCTGAGACCCAGAATCTAACAAAACCCTACAGTTCACGAATTTTCCATGCTTATCTTGAACCTTGGCGACAAGAGTAGGTAAAATAGTTTGACGAGGACTAAGTTCAAGAAATGATTATTGACGATGGAAGGAGTTGATGTTGAAGCAGTAAAGAGTTTACACGACGACGATGGTGAGCTCTCCGGCGAACTTTTTGATGGGGATGTGGCAGAAGAAATGCTTTCTTGCTCGTTAGCATGAACTAAAGAGTGATGACGTGATTGACATGACCGGCAGCGAAACGAAGACCGACATTTTACTGACGAATGACCGACACGAAGGCAGTTAAAGCATAGCGATTTAGTTCTAGCAAAGTTTCTACGTTCTTCAATACTTAAAGCAACGAATTCTGGGCACTGAGGAAGAATGTGAGGTCCTTGACACTTTGGGCATTTTAATTGAGTTTCATTCGATTGGGCTACATGAGCTTTTATTTTTATTGTCTTTTGTCGCGAAATACTAGAACGATTTACTGATTGGCACGATTCTAAAGCATCACACCTCAATTGTAGAAACCTTAAAAGTTCATCAAAAAAACAATCATCGCGAGAGCCAACTTCTGTAGCCCACGCTTGTCTCGATTAAGCAATAGATACATGAGCCATGGATCGCGTCCGGTTTGATTAATTGAGTTAAGTCCCCGAATAATTTCATCCGCCCCATCAACAATGGAGCGAAGCAACTTTACATTTGACACGGTGGTTGTAGGCAAAGATAAAAAAGATTGAATATATGATTGTGCAATTATATTAACACGATCGTATCTTTGTTCGAGCTTTTCCCACGCTTCAATGTAATTTGTTTCCGAAATCGGAATTGTCTTTACCAAATCAAACGCGGTATCTCGCAAAAACGATTTAAGATAATGGAATTTTTGAGTGGCTGTGAAATCGGTTTTGGAATCAACCGTACTTGTAAATAAATCGCGAAACGTTGGCCAATCTTTATAATTTCCCGAAAATGGCTGAATCGTTATAGGCTGCAGCTTAACTGACGACGACATTGTTTTCGGTGACGTATTAAGAATTTCTAGAAAAGATGATTGTTGTTGCGCGAGTTGTTCAATTGCCGTCTTATTAGCCTGATTTGCAACAGATTGCCTGTCCCGAATTGCTTTCTTAAGGCCCGACTGCGCGATAAAAAATTTATCTTCGTATGTTCCAAATTCTACCTCAAGATCGATAAACTCTTCATCATTTGCTTCAACTAATAGTTCATTATGCAATGACACAAATTCGTCCCACGCTTGTTCTATACTCTTCAACCGAATTTCAAGCATTTCTATGGTCGTAGAAGCCTCTATCGTGCCCACAAACTCTGCAGTGCGAGTTAGCCTACCCTTAGCATTACCACGTTTCTGTTTTAAGGAACTCATTATGAAAGACAGCTTTTGTTTAATAATTTATTAATTGTTTAATTGAATCAGAACCAGACCAAGTGAACACGTTAATTAATTGATTAAAGGTTTATGTCCGAAAGATTACACTGCGATTACAATTCGACGACTACGATAATTTCATCAATAAATTAACACAAGGTTTACTTTATTAAACAAAGCTGTACCCGTAGACTATAGTTCAATTTTTATAATAAATTAGGCTGCGAAGGACCAAATTCGATGATTGAAAATGCGAACGAAAAAAAATGATTTGGTTTTTATAACGTTATAAATATAAATTTTATTTCAATATAAGATTTTACCAAGTTGTAATTTTCTTGCTTGAAGGATTACCTTGCGATGTATACCTCTCCGTGGTCAAACTAAAAAAGAAAGACTATACTTTACAGTTGACTTAAATCGAACGATAAATTTGTTTTTCATCTTAGCTAATCCAAAAAAAATTCATTGCAAGATATGCTGATATGCTGATTCTTGGCCTTGGGTGAGGATTAAAAGGGATTATAAGAATTTGGTTTCAGTAAGTACAGTGAGTATCGCAAATAATCTTCCAAGCTGGAGTTTTAATAATATTTATACAATTCAAATGATTTTAATGAAAATTAAGATAAAACAAATAATTTTGTTAAGCAATTAATTTTTACACAATCATAAACAACCATCTCACCATCACCATCTCACCATCACCATTTCACCATCACCATCTCACCATCACCATCTCACCATCACCATCTCACCATCACCATCTCACCATCACCATCTCACCATCACCATCACCATCTCACCATCACCATCTCACCAAAACCATCTCACCATCACCATCACCATCTCACCATCACCATCCCATCTCACCATCACCATCTCACCATCACCATCTCACCATCACCATCTCACCATCACCATCTCACCATCACCATCTCACCATCACCATCTCACCATCACCATCTCACCATCACCATCTCACCATCACCATCTCACCATCACCATCTCACCATCACCATCTCACCATCACCATCTCACCATCACCATCTCACCATCACCATCTCACCATCACCATCTCACCATCACCATCTCACCATCATCATCTCACCATCACCATCTCACCATCACCATCTCACCATCACCATCTCACCATCACCATCCATCACCATCTCACCATCACCATCTCACCATCACCTTCTCACCATCACCATCTCACCATCATCATCTCACCATCACCATCTCACCATCACCATCTCACCATCACCATCTCACCATCACCATCTCACCATCACCATCTCACCATCACCATCTCACCATCACCATCTCACCATCACCATCTCACCATCACCATCTCACTATCACCATCTCACCATCACCATCTCACCATCACCATCTCACCATCACCATCTCACCATCACCATCTCACCATCACCATCTCACCATCACCATCTCACCATCACCATCTCACCATCACCATCTCACCATCACCATCTCACCATCACCATCTCACCATCTCACCATCACCATCTCACCATCACCATCTCACCATCACCATCTCACTATCACCATCTCACCATCACCATCTCACCATCACCATCTCACCATCACCATCTCACCATCACCATCTCATCATCACCATCTCACCATCACCATCTCACCATCACCATCTCACCATCACCATTTCACCATCACCATCTCACCATCACCATCTCACCATCACCATCTCACCATCACCATCTCATCATCACCATCTCACCATCACCATCTCACCATCACCATCTCACCATCACCATTTC